>PYAF01006024.1:1279542-1312317 GCA_007407185.1 Glycine tomentella | reverse complement strand
GTAACTCCTTCACTAAATGGCAGCAGGTATTTTCTTATTTTCATTGATGATTATACTAGAATGTGCTGGATTTATTTCATGAAGCAAAAGTCAGAAGCTGCTGAGGTATTTTTGAAGTTTAAGAGATGGGTTGAGACCCAAAGTGGCTGCAAAATTCAGGTCATCAGATCTGATAATGGAACAGAATACACTTCACAAAGGTTTAACTCCTTCTGTGAAGAAGCTGGAATTGAGCATCAACTTACTACTCCTTATTCTCCACAGCAAAATGGAGTTAGTGAGAGAAAGAATAGAACCATTATGGAGATGACTAGGTGTTTACTGCATGAGAAGAATCTAGCAAAAGAATTTTGGGCGGAGGCAACAAACACAGCTGTTTTTCTGTTGAATAGACTGCCTACAAGGGTAGTGGAAAAGAAGACACCTTTTGAACCTTGGTTTGGTTTTAAGCCAATTTTAAAAAATTTGAAGGTGTTTGGTTGTTTGTGTTTTTCTCACATTCCACAGGTCAAGAGAGACAAGCTGGGAGAGAAAGCTGAACCTGGGATCTTCGTTGGCTACAGTCTAGTGTCAAAAGCCTACAAGATCTATCAACCACAGACAAAGAAGGTGATCATTAGCAGGGATGTTCAGTTCCTAAAAGATGAGCAATGGGACTGGACAGTTGAGCCACAAGCCAAACATAAGCAGGTCTCACTGGAATCAGATGAGCTGGTAGATGATTATCCAATTAGAGGTACCAAATCTCTAACTGATATATATCACAGGTGTAGTGTGGCTGTTTTGGAACCTTCAGGTTATGAGGAAGCTAAAAGTGATCAAAGGTGGATGAATGCTATGAAAGAAGAGTTGGCTATGATAAAAAAAATCAGACATGGGAGCTAGTAGAAAGGCCTGATGACAGGAAGGTGATTGGAGTAAAATGGGTGTTCAGGACCAAACTCAATCCTGATGGCTCAGTGAATAAGCATAAAGCCAGGTTAGTGGTGAAGGGATATGCACAGGTTTGGGGAGTTGATTTCTCAGAAACTTTTGCTCCGGTGGCAAGACTAGATACAATTAGAATGATTCTTGCTTTGGCAGCTCAACAAGGATGGAAAGTGTATCAATTAGATGTAAAATCTGCATTCTTGAATGGAGAGTTGCAGGAGGAGATCTATGTTGAGTAGCCAGAAGGTTTTGTCACACCAGGTCAGGAGGAGAAGGTGTATTTACTTAGAAAAGCTCTTTATGGCTTGAGGCAAGCTCCGAGAGCATGGTACAGCAAGATAGATGAGCACTTGCTGGGTTTGGGTTTTGAGAAAAGTCTTAGTGAATCCACTTTATATGTCAAGAAGTTAGTATCTGACTTAGTGGTGGTGTCTCTTTATATGGATGATATGTTGGTGACATGGAGTAATAGTTCTCAGATTGCTGAATTTAAGAAACAAATGATGAAAATTTTTGAAATGACTGATCTTGGTGAGATGTCTTATTTTCTGGGAATGGAGGTTAGGCAGACTCAAAATGAAATTTTTATCTGTCAAAAGAAGTACTTGAAGGAGATCCTGAAGAGATTCAATATGGAGGAGTGCAAGAGTGTAAGTACTCCAGTACTCCAATGGGTCAAAAGGAAAAACTTCAAAAGAAAGATGAATCAGAACCTGCAGATGAAAGAGTATATAAGAGTTTAATTGGCTGCCTAATGTATCTCACTGCAACTAGGCCAGACATTATGTTTAGTGTAAGTGTCATGTCTAGGTTTCGTAATTGTGCAAGTGAGCTGCATATGGTAGCTGCAAAGAGGGTATTAAGGCACTTGAAGGGTACTTTTTCTTATGGAATTAAATTCTGCAGAACTCAAGAGTTTAAGTTACAGGGGTATTTTGACAGTGATTGGGCCGGATCAGTGGATGATATGAAGAGTACTTCAGGTTATTGTTTTACATTTGGGTCGGCATGTTTTTCTTGGTGTTCAAAGAAGCAAGAAATAGTGGTTCAATCAACTGCAGAAGCTGAATTCATTGCAGCTACTGCAACTGTGAATCAAGCATTGTGGTTGAAGAAACTGATGGAAGATCTACATTTGGAGCAAAAAGAAGGCATAGAAATATTTGTGGACAATCAAGCTGCTCTTGCCATTTCACAGAATCCAGTATTTCATGGAAGAACAAAGCATTTTAAGATCAAGTATTATTTTTTGAGAGAAGTGCAGAAGGCTGGAGAGTTGAAGCTAATGTACTGCAGTTCAGAAAACCAAATTGCTGACATATTCACCAAGTCATTTCATTTTGGTTGATTTGAACTTCTCAGGGCAAAGCTAGGTGTATGCAGCGCTTGATCCAGGAGGAGAGTGTTGATGTATCAAGGCTGTTATTGATGTCCTATGTTCTAGGAGTTAATTAGTTGTTTTTCTTTTGCTCTATTTTACTTGGTCAGCCTTATTTTTAGGAGTGTTTAACTGCATCTTTATTTTTTACTATTATGTTGATTTGTTGCTGATTTTGTGGACCAAGATATCAGCTAGTTAGTGGGCAACGTGTGTTTTATGATTTTAGCTTAGTTTGTATTTAACTAGGTTTCTCTCTTTTAAAAAAGTAGTTGTAGAAATAAAAAAAAAATTCGTTGTCAATTCCTCTTTTTTTTTAACTCAACACAAGTTAACTTCTAGACTCACAGATTCCGATTACACGAGCGGAAGGTTCCAACTATTTTTTCAGAATGGTGTTCTCTTGCTAAGTCCACTTGCCTGGCCTACCCAACTACGTTACATATATTATTATAGAATTGATGCTTCTCACTCTGCTTCATGATTAGTGTTTGATGAAACGGGGAATATTTATGTAGAGACAGCAAATGGGACTAGAATCCAACCTCAAGGACCAACATGGGGCTACTCATTTGTAAAACCTCCCACAAAAACCTGGTCAGGTTAATTCGATTTTGTGACGAGGGAATCCATACACTATTGGTGTACGAGTTCATGAGAGGGTTGGTGTACTTGCACGATGAGTGTGATGCTCCAATCATTCATTGTGATATGAAACCTCAAAATGTACTCATAGATGAACATTTCAATGCAAGGATCTCCGACTTTGGATGATCCGAGGAACTCGAGGATATGTGGCTCCTGAATGGTTCAAGAATGTTCCTGATATGGTTAAATTGGATGTCTACAGCTTTGGGGTAATGTTGTTGGGAAATTATTTGGTGCAAAAGAAGTGTGTTGATGATGGATTCCGGGAAAGAAAAGGCAATACTGACAGATTGGGCTTATGATTGCTATATAGAAGGGAGAAATGTAGATGTTCTGGTAGAGAACGATGAGGAGGTTACATAAATGGATCAAAATAGCATTTTGGTGCATTAATGAGAAACTTGAAGTGAGGCCAACAATGGGTATGGTCATGCACATGCTAGAAGGGTTTGTTGAAGTCCCTAACTCACCGCCACCTTTTTCCGTGTGCTAAATCCTAATTGCCATCCAGCCAAAACAAATTGGAGGAGAAAAGGTGGCCCCAACCAAATCCAATTCGCTCTCCACATGTTGTTTCTCAAAATATCCTATCCGGACTCTTCCTTCAACTAACAAAGAGATCTTGAAGAAATTATCACATATGAAATTGAGCATAATTTTGCAAAGAAATAGCCCACTTGTTTCTTAAGAAGAGATGGAAAACATGCTCAATATCATTTGATTGAATAATTGACTCAATTCCTTGTTTGAAAAAATTCTTCACTTCCTTTAGTATTTTTTCATGAAAAGTAAACATGAGATACCTGTCTTTCACTAAGGTTGGTTCTATGTATCAATTTCTTTTCATGTACGATTTTTACACAACATGAATGGTTCTTTTCTTTCTTGCTTTTATATTAATACATAATAGTTAGTCTGTCCTCGCATACGATTATCATCTACATATCGAATCATTTTATGGAGGAAGAAATCTTCTTACGTAAATTTTCAGCATTCTCTAAACCTAAAGCCAATAAAAGGATGAGTTTAATTTTCAATTACTTTATGATTTTTAAAGTGATTTTTTTTTTTTATAAAAGTCAACGAAGTTTCATATTTGTGATTGGTTAACCATATAGAGATATCTTTACTCTCAATGCATTCTAATTAAATTCTAAAAGGCTAGGTTTGGTAGATGTAAAACACGAGTTTCAGTAAATTTGTGCATTTTAAATCAAAGAACAAAAGATCACAAGATATAAAAAAGGGTATAATCTTGGGAAAACAACGAGAACTTTCGAACTAAGCTTCTTCGGTTAAACGTTTTGCATGACTGGCCTCTAAAGGCAAAGGTTAAATCCTCATGTGCCCTCATAGGCCATAGCTTCCTTATTACTATGTAGACGCATTGGGGGCTTTCCTTTTTACGCTCAATAATTGACGTTATTATAAGTACAGGCAAAAAGTTATTCTATATCGCTTCACAAGATGGATTCACATTGTTCATCATGGAAATAACTCGCTTTGCATTAATCTGGAATGGAAAATACTCTGCTTCCTAGATGACTTACGAAAGTAAAACCTAAGCATACTCACTGACCTCAACAAGCCTAAATAAATATCTACCCGGATTTCTTACACAAGGCAATGACATTGAAGTTGAAGGAGTCTGGATTTTTCTGGATCATGCTCTGTATGGCTTTAGCTGCATCCTGTTATAATTTGAACATATATTATCAATAGAGTATCTTAGATTATAATAAAGGCAGATATATAATATGAAGGTCAGCAAATCAACGTGATTATATGACAGGAACAATGCACTTGCACAAAGCAAAACACATATAGCCATATGGCAGGTGCACAATATATGGAAAGATGGGGCTATCTAAGGAAGGCAGCACCCAGTGGCGGAAAGGGGTGGGAAGAGGAGCAGAGGAAGAGGTTCATTGTTCACCAGCCTCATGTTCCAAACAAATTCAAAGCATCACCTATCTATAAAACTAGCCTAAAATGTGGAAGTTCGATCCATTAACTTGACTAAGCTCCTTTACTATAGAAACCTGGCCATTTTTTATTGGACAACAACATGCATAAAAACTTTCTCTATATGCATTTTCAAAACAAACAGATCCTATCTAGAACACAAGTCTTTACACAAGGATAATCATGGCCTTAACATGCAAAGATATTTACCCTTAACAAAGTACTTGGTGATGATGGACCGTGAGATATTGGCACTGACTTTCTTCCATCAAGCTCATAAAGTTCATCTGCATATGAATTATGACACCATTGTGCGGAAATTAATCCCAGATAAAATGCAAACCAAGTGCAGAAGGGAAAATGAAAAGAATTAATTACTGTGAAATAAAGAATCAATTATATTAGATAATTTACCATCCACACAAGCAAAACATATGAAGTGTGCAGTCGCGTTGTCTGATGCCTGCATCATAAATATTTGAAATAGATACAATATGTGAGAGGAAACTGTGAGAGGAAATTTATCATCTTACTTTGGCAATATTGTTTTTTTCTATATTATACTCTAAAAGCCAACCCTATGATGGACAAATATGATACATGTTTTAGATACAATATGTATCCAATACAGCGATACGATTATTTTAAAAATATATAGAATCCAATACATGTAAGATACACATTTAATGTAAATATGCATAAAAATTAATAAATCATAGTAACAAATATATAATTGTAGTTCTGCAAATCCAAATTAAGAACATAATTCTTGAACATTACTAAAAACAAAATAAAAATCGCAAATCCTTGTTATCATAAATCACTTCCTATTATCTACAAATAGAAATAGTGTCAATATCGAGGGACAATGTTTCTATGTTTCTTATAGTACATGCTTCTATGTATTAGATTATTGAAACTCTTTTAAAGGCTTGGATACGTCATAGATACGTATCGGTAAAATATCCAAGAGTATCGGTATTGGATACATAATAAATGATATGGATACATAAAGCAAATTAAAGTATTGGTGCTTCATAGAGCCAACCCAACACTAAAATTCCCAACATCATTCATCACCAAAGAAGTCTACAGATTTAATGATGTTATATAAAGCCACTTAGTATCATTTATCACACCCAAAGACTAAAGTTACTAAAGGTAATATCAAGAACAAAACTAATCCAAATTGGTAAGAATATATTTGCAATATATGATGAGTCAACCATGTGCTACTATACCAGTTCCACTGTCTATCACATAATTCCCAATACAGTGGCGCTTCAATCAATAAATTACCTCTGTATCACCAGCTGTTGCTGCCACCAAATGAGCCGCTTCCATTTCTTTGTCATTCTCAAGAAATGTTGCACGCTGTATAATATAGAATATAAAAAAATGCAAAAATGAGCATTCCTTTTAGTTAATCAATTGTGTCAATGCTTGCACTGTGAATATACTAGAAAGAAAGAGGGAAAAAAGGTAAGGTGGGGAGGAATAACCTGCAATGGATCCATGCTTGCAGTAGATTTAAAAAAGTTATCAAAGAACGACCCCTCAACTGACAAAATGAGAAATAATGGTAAGAGTAAGATGCACTAAAAATCTCAACAGAGAGGTAATTAACTGTTGAAGACTTACCGAGCTTGACTTCAGAAGTCAAGTTGCCAAGAGCATGAAGCAGTCCAATTGTCCCACAAGCATTACCCACAGTTTGCTTCATAAAATAGACTCTACTGTTATATTCCTGCATCAGAACACCACAGCATACAGGTCACTAACTAATGTCCAATTATATTATGCTATATGCTACCGAAAATAAAATTTGATTGGGCTAAGTAGTGAGCCCTAAAAATACATAATTTATCTATGCAATTCTTAGAAGCTTATAACAATATATTTATCCACTCACCTTTTTTTCATTTTCCTGCTGCAACCTCTCTTCTTCACTCTAATGACAGTAAAAAAAAAAGTGACAAAATCCATAACAAAAAAAAAAGAAGTGAAAAATGAAGATTTATTATAGATGAAAAAGGATAAAAACCTGGGTAGTTATGGGGTAAAGAAAAAGCACGGCAAGAACGGGCTTTGGAACCATTTCCAGAAGCTCTTCATCTAAGCCATAAACGTCGCAGCATTCTGCCTCATCATCTCGAAGCCCAAGCCCCCAAAGGAACTGCAAATCAACCAAAACATTATACAACTTCAATTATTGCATGCTATTAATCCCAAAAACAGTAGCAGAAAAAAAAGTGTGCAACTCCAAAGTCTGCAAATGATTTTCGATTAAAATTAAAATTTGCTAGTATCCCAATCGCATTAAAGAAAACAAAAACGTTGGCAAAAATATAGACATAATAATGGGAGGATCCATCGAGAGAACCTGATTCATGACGTCAGGATTAGCTTCGAGCGGAAGCCACCTTTTAGCTGAAGCCATTGCTTTCGTTTCTTCCTACGATACCTTTGCACTTGTCACTGCCGTCGTTTTATACTCTTGCGCTGGGCCTTTGTCGGCCCATTGGCTAGGCTCATAGGCCTTTAGGAGGCCCAATAGACATATATATTGGCTAATTTAACAAATTGATCATAATTATAAAAGGATTACGTCTGTTCTTATTTATAAATAAAAACGGAGGCAGATATTATCTAAAAGGGATTCTATAAAACACTTTATTAATTTGGAATTAATAGTATAATCTTTTTATGCATAAAAATTAAGCTCATTTTCAATTTAAAATAAAAAATAAATAAAACTAAAATGCTAGTGGAACCAAATTTTTCTTTTCCTTTCTTCTGATTTTGGCATAAACCGATCTGATGGTTAAGGAATTCAACAATAAACTAGAATAATAAAATGGAAAACATACACAATGCAATTAAAATGTTTCTATCCAGTGATCAATAGATTTGATCTGCGTTACAACACTATTACAAGTAAAAAATATCCTCTAAAACTCAAACTCAAACTCTACGAACCCAGCGCTCGAGCCTAAGTTGTTTCATAGCAGGTCCAACATCAGGTTTACGTTTCTGTGGGCATTGCCATTTCCCTGTTATCCCCATTACATTATACTGTTGAACATTTGTTGCTTCTGTTAATGCCTTTCTCTTTGTAACACCTTGCTTTTCACATGCCAATGGAACTGCTCCTTCTAATAATATCTTTTCTGGTTTCTTACAAGAATTTTCATCATTTCCTCCGGTGCAGCTGTTCCTCCTCGTCGTCACAAAACCATCGTTTTCTTTATTGCTGGTACAAGTTGAACTTCTTGCTGAGAAGTTTTTTGCTACCCTTGCACTCAAGTCAAGCTTCTTGTCATGTTGGATTTCACCTTTTGTTTTTGATTCTCCGATATCGTTCTTTTGTAGCAGCTTTGGAGGTTTCATTACACTTCTATCAGTATCCAGTGACATCAGATGTCCTTCTGGATCACAACCAGGACTTTTGTGATTAAGGCTCAATGTCTCCTTGTACTTGGTTGGACCAAGATTATGTTTTTGCAGTGTCTTATCTTGCAGGCATGGCTGCAAAATCTTTTCCAGATGAGAAGTATCAACAGTAGTTGAATTTGTCTTCATTTCTGTACTATCATCACCCTGTGATTTCAACAGCGAAGAAAAAACAGTCAGTACAGATGCCTTGGAGCAAATTATTGGACCCATTCATGATATTTAGAGCCATATATATTAACCAAACTTCCTTTCACCACAGTTCGTCATTAAAATTCTTCCTACTGATATAGACTTCGTCTAACAAAAGATGGAATTATTACTATAAGTACTATAAGTTATTAGTTATGATGATTTATAAGTAATAGAAATTTATGTATACCATAGGTGCATTATTGCTTCAGTTTGATTTATCATACTATTAGCATGTCCTCATAATGATGTCTACACTTACAATTTAATTTCCGTTAAACAAAGTTCATGTAGAATGTCGATAGGGACAAACAATTAGCATATGGAAAATTTTGTTTGTATTTGAAAATTGAAATTCACCAAGTAAACAGTATCTATCTATTCATCTTCTAGTGAAGCATTCTACTTCTAAGTGCAATTGAGCATAAATGTTTTTTTAGCATACTTTAATTCAGTCTTATATAGTTATATCGGTTACTACAGACATATGTAAGTAAATGTGTTATTTGCCAGGGTAATTATATAAAGAAAGGTTTTAACAGAAAAATCAATAATGAGCACTGAGTACCCTGCATTAAGGCTGCTTTTGCTTTACCTTTGTGTTTTTATTAGAAGAGCTATTGTGGTCCACACGCCCTTTCGGGTGGACATTCTCAAACTGGCTTTCGTCTTCTTTTACTACTTCAAAATCAAACCTCTCCTTCCCACACTCATTCTCTTCAGAAACTTCATCTCTAAAAAGACTACTTGTATCAGACTCGGGTGACTCGTAAACATAGCTCGAGAACCAGTTTCTGATGTCTGGAGGCTCTGGATTGAAAAACAAAAACAACACACAAAACTGAAATAATTGAGTCTGTAGGACTGGAGAGAAGTTCTCTTGGCAACAAAACCATAGCTACGTTTTGCAATAGAAATTCTAAAAGAAACATGGCAAAGTACAAACCAGAAAGGAGTGAGCACGAGCTGAAAGGGTCCAGATTCTTCTACGAAGCAAAAATAATAAAAAATAAAAATCAGAAACAAAACTCTAAAGTCTCCATCTCTTGGCTAAATTTCTGAGAGCCTAACTTTAAAATCCTTAAGAAAAATTATAACCCTTAAATACCAATAAGCTGAATTTCTTTCTACCCTCAATTCAAAAATGAAAAATTGAGTAGAAGCTTCACCTTGTTCAAGCACTGATCTTCGTTATGATTATCCTCTTTAACACAAGTTCTGATACATTGTATTACATTCTCCCCAGCAACCCCTTCACCTTGAACCCTAACATTTTCTTCTTCTTTTTCTTCTTCAGCGTCTCTCTGGGTTTCTTCTTCGCTGAAAGCAGAATCTTCGACACTAAAATTCGAATCCGGATCGGGTGATCGATATTCATAGCTTGAGAACCAATTCCCAATATCAGGAGGCTCTGAGAGACATACCCACAAAACGCAGAAATCAAAAGCAGTTACCTTTGAAGGTTTGGGGGTTGTTTTGCTATTTAAATATTAAAAGTTTTGATAAGAAATTGATACGAACCAGAAGGGCACGAAAGCGAGGACCACGAACTGGGAACCTAAAAAGAAAAAAATGTCACAACATTTTTCAGCACTTTCACAGCAGCCAAACAGGGATAGAGAAAATGAGAAAATTGGTACCTGGGATTGAGAATTGAGGCCCTGAAGGCTTGGGATCGAATCCATCAAAATGCATCCAACAAGACAAGAAAGAAAAATGGTAGTAATGGCAATTTTTCGTTCGGATTATTTTATGATGTCTGCCAAATTTTTCAAATTTCGCGGGGCGGGATTGGCGCCACCTCTTTTAAGGCGCGTTTGGATCATTATGCTGTGAAAACTCAACTCTGTATTCCATTTTATTAATCTTTTTCCCTCCGTTTGAAGATAACAATGGTTTTAAAATTTGATGGTCCATTTAGAAGAAATGAAAGTGAGAGAAAAAAATATATAGATAATAATGTTTTCTTTTGTTTAATTGGAGAGAAAGTGAAAAGAAAATAAGAAATTTAAATTTCTCTTCTTTTTTTTTACTTTTCCTCTATTTTAATTTTAAAAAGAAAAATCTCTATTTTTTTTCTATTATAAAACATAGGACAAAGGAACGTCTGCTTCAACTTTCAAGTTTCAAGATATGTAATTTTATTATTCATAGGAATAAAAAATATATTATAAGGTAAAATTATGAAAATGTTTTTATATTCTCGTGAATCATTAAAAAAAAGTGTTTGGTTCACAATATATTTTTCTGGAAACATATGTTATAATTATCAAAATATCTCTATTATATAAAAGATATTAATGTTTACTATAATATATAAAAATAAGAATAAGATAAATATCACAATCACTGTATAAATAATTCTTAGTATCATTTATGTTTATAAATTATAATAATTTAGTATAAATGATCTGTTTTTTTTTTTAACAATTGAGGCTTGAATTTTATTTATATTTTAAAAAACGATTTACTACTGTTGGGAAAGATTGTCAAAATATTGGTGTGAAAAATGTTATATATTTGTAGACGTACTTGCATGATAAATTGTCAATTTGCCACAGTTTCATTTTCTACTCATCTAATCAACTGCCAGAGAATGTTTGGTTTTTCGTTTGTCTCTCTCCCTTAAACATGCTTTTGAAGGACTAAACTCAGTTTACGTGTTTGATTTAATTATATTTGGGTACACTTGAGATCAAAATTTTAAAAATTAATATAGGTTTTACATTTTTATACTTAACTTTAATTCAAATATTTTATTTTTTATTTTTATTATTTTCAACTTAATTCGCTTTCAAGCCTCTTTCATTTTTTAAAATCAAACGGATCCTAAATGTTTTGATACATATAAAATTTATTATTATACTTACGTTTATGTCTAACCTAAGTTTATCTCAAAAGTTAATGATGACGAAATGCTTTTGGATTCTTCAATTTCATTAGGACTTATTACACGAAGTAATTCCTGATCTTATTTATGCTTCAATTATTAGGGGTGTTGAGAACTAAATCAAATTGAAAGTAAAACTGAAAATTGATCCAAAAAATTGATAATCATTAATCTGGTTTGATTTTTTATTTTTCAAACTGTGCAGTTTGGTTGATTTCGAGGTTTGATACATGGAGAACAAACCAAAAAGAACCAATCTAGTAATTTTTTATTTTTTATAATTCGTTTGATATGCTATGATGTATAATTTCTAAATTATGTTTATTTTATGCAACTGTTGGCAATTGATATTTTTTGATATGTTGTTGTTGCTAGAGGTATACTTTTTAAGTTTAAATGGTGTTAAACTATTGTTGTAATTAGTGTTTGTTGTTGGATATTTACTTAAGTTTTAATGGTTAAGTACTATAAATGTTGTTTTACATTTTTTTAAAGTGTTTATTCATTGAAATTTGAAAATAAGTATTATGTATTATTTTTATTTTTAAGTTAAATGGTTAATATTTAAGTTGAATGGTTATTATTCAAGTATTTTTATTTAACTTGAAAATAATTATTATTTATTTTAAGTTTAATTTTATTTATTTATATCATTAATTGTTGAATTATTTATATTTAAGTTTCGTTCAATTAATAATAATTTTTTAAAAAAAATACTTATTAACAAAATTTTCAAATAAAAAAAAATATTTTATTTTGATTTAGTTCGAATTTTATAAATAATTTAAACCAAATCAAATCTGATCACACAGGAGTGGATCCAAGTGTGTTTTTTTTTACTCATGACCGGTGAAAGGATTTCTGAGTTTATGATGGTGAAAGGGGTTGGACTTGGAGATGAAGTGATTCTCGGGACCGCGTTGCTGAAAGAGTTGTGAAGGAAATTCTTGCTCTGGAACCTCATAATCATGTTGTTCTAATATGTATGTAGAGGCTGGACACTGACAGGAAGTTTTGAGAATTAGTAAGACAATGAAAGAAGAGAAACTCAAGAAGCCTCCAGGGTGAAGCCTTGTTGCCACTTAGAGTTTCTCTTAGAAAATATTTATTTTATAATCCAAAATTTAAAGTTAATCAGATTTTTTTTTAAGAAAATAAAATATATTTTTTTTTTCTGAATAAGTTTCCCATAAAAGTATCCCACTATCTTCTTTAATACCTATATTTATTTTTATTTTTATAATATATGTGTTAGACATTTAATGTAGACATTTTTGCTCAGACAGAGTGTACATTGGAATTTGTAATCAATGGATTTTAATTGTGGGTTCGTAATAATTTAACAAGTCTCAATAAAAGATATTTTTTTATTTGTTATAACTATTTCAAT
This sequence comes from Glycine tomentella, assembly GCA_007407185.1. Classification (NCBI taxonomy): domain Eukaryota; kingdom Viridiplantae; phylum Streptophyta; class Magnoliopsida; order Fabales; family Fabaceae; genus Glycine; species Glycine tomentella. Next base: position 1,299,471 of record PYAF01006024.1, on the reverse strand, counting down.
ATCATAAACAGTATAATTGATATTTACTTTTTCATTTGTCAGAGATAATCTTATTTCAAACGTCTAAACCACACAAATACAGGGAAGCCAATGCTAGTGCAGATGCTTTAGCCAATTTGGCCTGCACTCTCCCTCATTTCAATCTTGATATTTTTTAGCAAGCTCCCGGTAGCCTTAGCTCTGTCTTTTTGCTGGATGTTAGGGGAGTAACTCTCCCCAGATCTGTCTGTTTGTAGTTTTGTTCTTTTGGGCTTAGGCTCCGTCCATATTAAAAAAAAAAAAGAGAAGAGCGATGCTTAGTCTTACCCAATAATTAATTAGCATTTTTCGAATGACAAGTTCCATGCAAGAATTAGCTTTCCAGTTTATTGGAAAGCTCTCAGAGACCATTGAGATGAGTACGTATTTGGTTTCACATTAAATATTCCAGAATTACTTTAAAATATTAGTTAACATAATTCCAGGTGAATTTCTATATGTTAAAGAATTGATTCAGGGCCCAAAATTATTTCAAGTTGAAACAATTTTAACTAGTTTTTGTGCTGGATAAAAAGAATTTATAACAGAACATTAACATTAATCACATTATATCAAAATAAATTTTATCAACCTTCTACCAAATACATGCTTGTTTAGTGCAGAAACAACTTTAAAGGTGATATATGTAGAAAAAAGTGTCTAGAAGAACCACTTTTTCCCACCCATTATGAGTGACGAATTTTCTTTTGGCAAACATGCTTTAAAGTTTTGGAAAAGGGATTAGATTCTAATAAAAATTTCGGTCGTTTTAAGAATTTCTTACCCAAATTGCATTCAATCAAATGAAGTGCACACGATAAAATTGTGCATAAGTTCCCATTTTGAGAACACATTGCTTTATTCTATTGTAGATCACCAAGAACGGCATTTCAAATCCTTGCTCAGTTTTAGGATTAGGAAAGAAAAATGGTCGGCAAGTAGAACTAAAATCAACCTAAATCTCACCAATAGATAGATCCAGCACTGGGTATCCGTGGGTATTAAAAATAACTGGATATCAGCTTTAACAAATACCCATGCTGGTAGCTGGATGTGCACAAGGCAGGTTTTTATTATGCAGAACGGGTAACTACTACCTATGTCTGTCCCGCCCTGTTCTCATCCTTATTCTAACCTTTTATTTAATGATTTTCTCTCTTAATTTTTTAATTTATAATAAATTTTAACCAATGAAATGATATATGTTAGAAGGAGTATGTAATTATGTATAGAGTGTGTTGCTAGTACTGCTCTCTCTTTTTATGCATAGGTACACACCTAAAGTGGATTGTGAGGAACACAGGTACTGTGTATTTTACTTACATTATGAGTTCTAATCATGGCTTCCCAATGAAATTCAATTTGTATTTTAAGTGTGGCCTTTAAAGTTCCTAATACCTTGGCAGAATACAAGACTTGAAGCATATCACCCTTGTATATTCATAATGTTTGAATAGTCTTACTAAAACAAATAAGATCAACATCTTAGAGATGACGAGAGGAGGTAGGCTGCATGCCGCAATCAAGGCACCCATAGCGGCAACAATAGTGGACGCCGTACGGAGTCACAATTGTTATAGTGCCACTATAGCGGCTATTTAAAAACACTGTCCACTACAAGAAATGCTTATAATACTTTCATAACAATCCATGCAGCATTTTATGGGGGTCAATACTTACCTAATAGAATACATTGTATCTTGTATATATGACCCATGAAATAAGGTCATCAATCTATACACAATTACACATGTTAATCTCTGTCCATTGTTGTTTCAACTCGCAATAATACTTGAATAAACATATTTAAGAATATTACATTGATTTTAACCAATAGGATCTCACAATCGTGTTTTGCACTCGGTACCCTATGAAATTGAACTTTTTGTTCTAAGGAATTCACTGCGTTCATTTAATTGAGCTAAACAACAAAATAAATTAAATATCACATATATTAAATAAACGCGATACAATATAGTCTAGTAAGGCCTATGTACGATATACAATTGTCCTCTAAAGCACACACCAATCTATCTTAGAGGAGGAGAAACTAAATATTGAACAAAACAAATTATCCATTTATATGACATAATTAGTTATAAAATATCCACAATGATATTGTTTTATATGCTAGAAACTGACCATCATGAAGATATATAAAGCATCAATACTTTGAAAAAAAAAATTAACATATCAGATAAACGTCTAATACCGATACTTTGGAGATACTCCATTTTATTATCGATTTAGTCAAATATTTTCAAAAGACATTTTTATAAATTAAAAAAAAGTATCCTAAATAGAATGAAGTTTGTTTTTCCTTCATGTCCACACACTAATTGAAGTATTTATTAATTTTGTATGGATAATCTATTATTTGTTTATGATTTTCCTTTTATTATATTTTATTAATATGAAATATACTCTATATAAAAAAATATTATGTAATACTAAGACATATCGAAAACGTATCGAAGTTTCGTATCAGAAACGTATCAAAAATATCATGTCGATATCGGTACTACATAGATGAAGATTAGACAATGAATGAGAAAAATGCATTATGCAAGTGCCGATTCAGGTCAATATAATTTGATGTAACCTGGCTAGATTGTGATTTTTGTAGAGAAATCTTATTTAATATGGAAGAGGAAGTCTTCTTAAATGTTTTGACACCAAAGGTCAGATCATTGCCTCGTACAATTGTACCAATATAAATTTATTAATGGAATACAAATCATTAAAACTTTTGAAACATGAGAACCTAAAAGAAAATTTAGGAGTTTGTATCAAAACAAAGTTATGACGTTATAGTTGAGACAACTGTGTTACATGTCCTTCAGCATAAAATATTTTCATTATATTTGATAGTAGTATTTTTTAATCTATAAATGATTATGTGATTTACAGATTTCCCACCACAGGTGTACCTCTCTTGCCAATTCAGGGAAAAAGAGACTGAGGCATAAGGAATATCTTCCATAGGAAGTAAAAAATGGGTTAAACATTTATTTTTCCCAATAACCCACCTATCCAGAAAAATTAATATGATGACAAAGCAAAAGTTTTAAATATCCTGTTAAAATTTTATATGATGTAAAAACTTCAGTACTTTATACATTTTTATACATAAAAATATTATATTTGTTAGACAAGATACGATTCAGAAGTAAAATTACTGTGAGGGAATACCCTAAATTTCAATCTCAATACATTGGGAACATTAATACAATGAACAGGCCAATAACAGTTCAAAAAATAATAATAAATTATGCAAATACGAAAATGGGAACCTGCAGTTAAGCAAAATAAAAGGCGGAGAAGACTGTATATTCTTGTTGAGTCAGTTTCCTTCTAGTCTTCAATTTTTTCTTGTACCCGATCCCTCATTTCTGTAATTATCTAATATTATGCTACAGTTGTTCATTGTACAGGCATCAAGAAGACCATGATTCCAAAGTTTGATCATGAATAACCTCCAACACCTGCATCAAAGGATATTTATTTTTGTAAAAATAGAATTCCAAAATAAATAGATAAGATGAAGTATGAAACAAAAAATTTATAAACTAAAGTACTACAAGTGGGTGATCAAACAACGCATAAAGATTACAACGAAAGATAAGGCGTGTCTTGTAATCTGGTTATATAATTAACTAAATCGTGACTTCCATGCCATCAAGGACAGTAATCACAGGTAATGCTTTGATCATTGTTTTAGTAGGAAAACTCCATAAAATGAGAGAAATATCAATGGAAGATGGGAGTACCAAAATAAAGCTGGAGATGAGATCAGCTCTTTTCCGTGAAGCTTGGAAAATGCCTCACAGGCCCACGGAACATGACCATCTGCCAGCACCCTGTCACAGTAAAAACGTGTAACCAACAAGAATCATGCACATGACACAGAACGTTGATTTTATTTATCATGCAAAACCTAACAAGCAAACTAGAGTTACTAATATGGGGAAAAGAAAACTAAAGAAAGATTAATATGACTGCCCGCATTAGACACCTTTGCTTCCTCATAAAAGAGTTCCAGAGATGCATGAGCTGTTTTTCATCTTTGGAAACATCCACAAAATCGTCAAGCATCTGCGACATTACAGTTCAACATTAAATTATCGAGATTAATATAAGTTTGTTGCACTGTAAATATCCAATAGTAAACTGCACAAGATCTAAACAAGCAACTAGAGTAAGGAATGACCAAACTGAAAAGGGACTTTTTCAAGACATGAAAAGAAAGTGCTATACTAAATTTAATCATGTTCCGTTCTTTACAAAATGTGCCCAGAAGTAACAAATCCAAATGCATTATTTTGACATAGACAAAAGAGGAAAAAGCGAAAAAGAAAAATGAATTTTGAAAGGCTTTCAAGCTTACCCTTCTATCTTCAAGATCTGCAATGTCGTCATCAACTTCGTCTTCACTATCACGGTCTGATAACACTTGTTCTAGTGCCATAGGCTTCAATTAACACAAACGAAAAGTGAGATGGAGCTTAGGAACGAATCAAATATTGATATAGCATTACAAGAACAAGTCCACTAACAGAAGTAAACTCAATTTTATTATAAAATGATGTTTCATTTTATTAAGCTAGATGGAGGTTTCAAATACAAGACAATCATTTATTCAGCTAAGAAACCTAAGATCCAATTAAAAAGAAAAGTATTGCATGAAACTTTTGATAAGCAAAATATTGTATAAGTCCTAGCTGATGCTATGTTACATAAGATACACCAGAAATATCATAATTGTCTATCAAACTAAACATTTCGTTCAGAGATATACCCAATTGAAAAGAAATTCAGAGAAAGACAGATGGGAACCCCTATTGTGAAACATTGTATACCCAATTGAAAAGAAATTCAGAGAAAGACAGATGGGAACCCCTATTGTGAAACACTGTATACAATATGTATTTGAATAAAAAAGAAATTACAGAGAAAGAGTCAGGGCCCCCAAGCCAAAGAACTACCTCTAGGCTCCAACAATTCACAAGATACAAGTCTGATACACTCTATCCTCTCAGCGTATAACTACCTCACCCTCTCTCTGACCTAAAAAGCAAAAGAAACCCTAATCTCTTTCTCTTTCTCCCATCAGCCGCCACCTGTCCACCACTTCTTTTAGAAAAGTCTTCTGCCTAATCTCACTGGTAGCAACATAGCACAGCCGGAAAACACTGCCTTTACAGTAGAAGAAAGTCGCACAAGAGAGAAGTGTCCAAGAAGAGAAAACGCCCAAGGAGAGGGATAGTGGCCGCACCGTTATACTTCAGCTTCATCGCCCATTACATGCAGCCAGTCCCTTTTTGAATCTGGAGTTCTTCTATGAAAACCCTCAGATGGAATTTGACGGTGAGGTTATAAGTGGATTTTATGTGGCCATCAATAAGTTGGTGGGAGATCTAGAGAAGGAGAAGATCATCATGAGGGAGTTGCTATCTTATAAAATGGGGGCTGGTATGTTTGGAAATCCAATTGCTGTTTCAATGAGGAAAGAAATTGCACCAGGTAAGAACCAAACGTATGTAACTTTTGAATTTTTATTCTTTAAGTCACTTGCTTAAGTGCTTAACACACTTTCTTTGCCTTTGTAGCTCAATGGTGCCAAATGTATGGTTCAGATGCTCCCCATTTACAATAACTAGCTATAAGGATCTTAAGCTTGACTTGTAGTGCTTCTGGTTGTGAACGCAATTGGAGTGTCTTTGAGCAAGTAATTAATATGGTTCTTGAAGTCAATAACCAATTCCATATCTTGCTTACAATTATTCCTTAAATATTTATCTCATTGTTGTAGATTCATACTAAGAGAAGGAATAGGATTGAGCATAAAAGATTGAATGACTTGGGCGATGTCAAGTATAATCAAGCACTCCACCGAAGATACAACCTTAGGGATGAAATTGATCCAATTAGCCTCAGTGAAATTGATGAATGTAATGAGTGGCTACTTGGAGAGGTGGATAGGAATGATGACGGTGAAGATAGAGATTTTGGGGAGGGAGATCATGACCTTAATTGGAGACATGTCCATAGTGCTTCGAAGCTTGGCAAGCCTAGATATAGTAGGCGTAAAATGAAGCAACGTGCAAGTGGAGAGGGGCAAACATCTGAAAGAGCTACTAAAAGAGGCAAAGGAGGAGCTTCTTCAACTAAAAAAAAAAAAAAAACTAACTCATAACAGGGTTTTTAAGCTACCGATGGCAATTTTAAAAGGGGGGAAATTATCTGAAGGTAAGAAGAGATATGAAGAGATGTTGAGGAAGATAAAGTGTCCATTAACAACATACAAATTAGCCAAGAGAAAGGGCAGAGGAGGCAGAGGAAATACAAAAGAGAAAAAAGAAAAAAAGCTTAACCAAATTGTTAAATTATTTTAAAAAATTCATTATTGTATCTTAGAATATTTAAGTATCTTGGATGATCTTTTAAGAGTGCTTTCCATATTTCAAGACTTATTTCTTGTTGATAGAATAAGGGCCAATATATTTTGTATATATATCAAATCAATATCAATTTCAGATTATTCACTAGCCTATTTTCACTTTCTCCTCCCCTGCCTAAAATCTCTATAATTTCAACAGAAGATCTATCAGTGTCTCCATAATTAGGAGATAGGAAAGACAACAGCCTATTAGTAAAATTGACCCCATATACTCTTGTTTATTTAAGATCAAATTTCCAAAAGCTAGCATTAAATACAATGAGGATTAGCGGTCTAGTACCAAATTTATGCATGATAGATAGTTGTTTAACACTAAAATCAATGGTTTCTACATTTAAAAAAACACAAAAGCCTGAGATTCACTTTTAGCAATTAACTTATACATAAAATATTCCATACATCAAGCAGATTATGAAGCACATATGCAAATAAAAAAAATCAGAGATCTAAGATAACTAATCACCTGGACTCTGTGTGAGTGAAAGAAAAGTCTCTTCTGCAGAAGCATTCGGCTGGAAAACAATTTTGAATTGAAAAATTGAATCAAAATGCTCAAATCAGGACATTTATGAGAAAGATTATAATTATAAAAAAAAGTCATGGGTATTACAATTCCTCTCAAATTAATCAAATTTCATGGTGATACAAAGTATAAAAGACATTAAAAATAATAAAATCTGATCACAGATGCCACATTGGCAATGATAACAGTAACGAGGCATTTGCATAAGCCATGAAACTTGAATCACAAGTGACAGAAATACAATTCAGATATTCTACAGCTCAAACATCCATACAGAGGTATTCGACTTTGTATGCTTTGTATTATTTTATATCATTCAAGTAAATTGTTCTTAGAATTTTAATAAATACAACTTGATGTTTCCCAAAATTACCACACTCCTAGCAGAAACTATATTTATTATACCCCACATGACATAGAAACTACTTATTTATAAAACAGAAACTAAAAGAACAATAGAAATAAATATAAATATAAATAATAAAGACAGGAGTGCTAGGAACACTCTCTCTAACACACTTTGTTCTATTGGTTATAATTTATTGAAAAACCACAAAATCATGAAAGGGATTCATTAAATATGATGTAGAAACCACACAATTGTAAATTTCAACCAATAAGAAAAAGTGTTAAAAAACGAGTGTTTCAGACTGTGTTCCTAACGTTTCTCTAGTGAAGAACTCAAAAATAGTTGAGTCTTCATTTACAACTGAAGTTCATATTTTTAAAAATCAAAGAGAAGAAGCAAAAAGGTTTTATGAACATACTTTCTTGAGTCTGATCGATCCATGCTTAGCTTCTTTGTTTTAGCCGGCAGAGCAGGATCACTTTTACATATTGATTTACTACATTCAGGGTCCACAGAAGATTGGGGCATGGCAATTGAAACACCTTGAATGTTGAAACTGGATTCCACATGCTCCAGGTTGTCCATGGTGCCAGGATGATCAGGACCAAATTTTCCTCCATCATTTCTTCCACTAGGCAAAATCTTCTCACTACGAGATGTTCTAGACACGTTCTCTCCTTTGCAGGATAGGATATCTACAAATAACTTTAGAATTTCAGTCCATCCCACAGAATGTATAAACCAAAGAATTATATAGACATTACTCGTAATTAACAAACTGGAAAAAGTATGTATTTGCCCCTCCCCCTATTTACTGCAGTAAAAATAATCTATCAATTTGCACCCTTTTATTTTGAAAGGGAGATTCTAGGAGTTTTCCAGGGTATAAAGCCCTTTTGTCATCTAAATAAAAGATTATATTCAGGCATCAACTTAGTCATCCATTCCAAGGGTGTTTGTGTGTGTGTTTGACAAATGAAAACATATCAAAAGAGCAGAAACATACACAAGGATCAGGAGTTATCCCAACAGCAACAGAAAAAAAGGCTGAAATACACTTTACCTCCTTAAAGTTTTTGTCCTAATTAATTTTAGTATATCAAGAAATTAAAGTTTCCCCCCATGATGTATCAGAATTACATATTACCCTTTCAACCCATGAAGATTTAAGAAAAACTATAACTATTAATGATTTTGTTAGAACTGATAAAGAAGCCATTTGCCTCTGCCACATTTATTTTCTTTGCCAAAAATCCACCAACAGTGTCCGCATAGTCTTTCTCTGTTTTACAGTTTAGGACCAAATATTATTGCATCTCTCACTTTTCTTATCATTTTTACGATTTATTTACAGAAGAAAAAAAGAGTCGTTTCTACTAGCATGTTTTAAAGACAAATAAATCTTCAATGCATTTTTTAGGGAATTTTGGGTGCTTTAGGAGGAAAAAATGTTCCTAAATATTGTTTCAAATTATAGTCACAGCAGGCATCAACATATGATTCCTACCATCATCTTTTTGTAGAAATCCATTATGTATGCCTTCTGGTGAGTCCAACTCCAGGAATTTTACATTGGTGCGTTTTTCAATTTGAACAGAGTCCTTTCTTCTACGTTTTCGAGGTCTTGAACTGTACAGGTTGTTGTTAATGAATAATTTAAAGTTGGTAACCTTACTGAAAATTATATGAATTAGTTAGTTACTGCTTTAAATAAAATATGCACAACCAACCAGAAGAAGAAGGTTTGTGATTGTGGAATTACTCCATCAGCAACATTCTGCATGCAGATAGATAGGGGTTAAGAAAATAAATATTATAAACAAATCCATACATTTCAAATGAAGAGAATTCAAATAATATATTCTTCAAGAAAAGGAATTTTCATCTCCCTATCTTTAAAAAAGACAGACACACGCAAGACAAATGTTTTGTTGAATATTGCCAGGCACATCAGATTAATGCTATCCTGCTAGGTCTTTGGGGAACTGGCACCTTTTGCTGTGGGGTAAAAAGTTTATTAGACAAACATGATCTGCATCTGATCCAAGCATAAGATGTATATCCTATATTAAAGTCAGATTAATTAGTTACTTCACTATGGCAGTACAAAAACATAGCGCACACTGCACATAGATGTTACTAAAAAGTCCCATTTTACATCCACCATCAATACTACAGATTTTAACCAAGATAACCTCAACAGCTGCAATCAAGCTAAGCAATCCAACAGTACTTTTCTTGGTTATCACCGCAGAGACTGTTAAGATACATGTTATTTTGTTATTTAGTAATTAGTGATTTAGTCCTTATTACTCATTATTAGATTGATCCTATGTAATCAATATCGATCCTATTTGCTCATTATAAATAAAGACTTAGTGTGGTCATACTTGACACACAACATTACAGAAATAAACACCATTATATGGTATCAGAGCTTAGGTTATTCTTGACACAAGAATAACGAAAGTTCTTCTCCACCAGGGACAGTACCTACTGTCCCCAATGGACCTTTCTGCTTCGCCCGTCTTCCAATGACCTTTTCTCCTTTCCCGACAACTTTTCTAGCAACCACTGTCCACCGTCACTTATCCGGCAGCCCACAGAGAAAGAGCCTGTTTTCAGTTTTCCAGTGGCATCTCCGATAACCGCTGCCACTACCACTGTATCTCCGACAAGCTCTTTGGCCGATGAACCCACCATCTAGAGCGCCTGCCACCGATCTACCCAACATTATCGACGGTGCCACCACCGAACACAAAACAGCGTCAGTGCCAAAAGTTCTCCTGGCACATCTGGTCGTGCTTCCGGCAACAAGGTCTCCCCTTCCTCGTGCACCTATCCCTGAAGTTTGGGGTCATTCCGTGTTGATTTGACGGTTCTCCTTTTCCGCGCAGCCCCCCTTCACGATGAACAGAACGGCTGCTCTGCCCTTGTTTGGCATACTTCTCGACACGTTTTTGTCGGAGCTCACCTTCAACTACTATCGCCTATAGCCAAAGACCGCCACATTGTCTACATGTGCAGCCAACTCAAAACACTGCCGCACGAGACCCCTTGTATGGCCCTAGCGCTTGCAGTTCACGGACGCGACGCATGATGCATCTCCAGCAAGTGTCACACTGATCATCTCTTCATCCACCTCAAGGCGTCCATAGTGGACCTTTCTGCTTTTTTCACAGATGAATAGTGTCCATTGTCATCGCAGAGTACCACCATGCCGTCCACCTGAGCAACCAACTGAAAACACCGCTGAACGCGACCCCAAGCAAGGCCCTGGCACGTGAAGTTCTCGCACACGACGCGTGACGCATCTCCAATGAACGTCATACTAGTCTCCATCGTCACTGGGGGCTTTCATTGGCTGCCACCCAGCCATGTTATTTGGCGCAACCACACGACTTGAACCATCTATAGTTTCTATCGGGTTGACCACATGTCTAACAAGCTTGATTCACATGACATATATGCTGGAGCTTGAGGGGGAGTGTTAAGATTACATATTATTTTGTTATTTATGATTACATAGTAATTAGTGATTTAGTCCTTATTTAGATTGATCCTATGTAATCAATACTGATCCTATTTGCTCATTATAAATAAAGGCTTAGAGTGGTCATCCTTGACACACATTATAGTAAAACACCGTTATAGAGACCATGTTCAATTAGACAAACATTTTATGAATCCATCAGAAAGTGGAGACCTCAGTCAAGTCTATACAATTTGAGAAAAACATCAGGGTATCATTGGGATAGATCTCAATGAGGTTTTTTTTAATAGCACCAAATGAGATGCTTCTGATTATTAGAACCACAGCATCTTTTGTAAACAACTTACAATTTCTAAGCGAAATAAACAATTTACTACAAATCAAAATTGGACAAGGTTCTGACCTCTGATCTCAATATATCAATTTTTACAGAGACATTCACAGCTTGGTAATCTTCAGTAACCTACAAATAGAACACGGACAAATTAAAAGCCATTCAGAAGGATCCATATGTCAAAACTTACTTTTAGTTACAACTGCTAACCCAGAACTCAAAGTTGAATAGATCATGTGATGAACAAAGATGAAATCGCAAACCCTGCACAAATAACTGAGATTGATAAAATTGCCAAAGTGTGGAAATGATATTAGCTATGATTACGTAAAACTTTTCAACAGTAAGTTCACGTGATTTTATAGTTTTATAGTAAAATTTTGAACATAATGAATAGACAAAACAAAGTGTGGAAAACAAGGCATCATTAATTTGTCCGGTTAGATTCTAGCTCAAATTAGGAAAATATTTTCTAAACAAAGAAAGAGCATATTGAGAATTGCAAAAAATATTAAAGTTCCCATGTATATCCAATCAATATTTAAATATTATATTTTTTACCACCTCAAAACAATGTTACATCTACCATTCAAAAAGATTAGAAGAGAATCATTACATTAAATAAATTCAATTTTTCATGACAAATGGTTTTCAGAGGTTTCACTTAACTTCTAAACAGAGAAAGGTGATAACAATCCTAATAATTAAATTCTGAATGGAATGAGCACAATAAAAGTACAACCCACAGTACATACCTTAAAGCTTCCACACTGCATCAAGCAAAACGGACAAGAAAAGTCTTCGGTCACTGCATTTGAAAAGAGATCGGAAACATATCAATGTTGTCAAAATCCTACTTTTAAATAATAATAAATGTTCAAAGAAAAGAGAATAACAAAAACAGAGCACAAAAAATACATAAATAACTGAAAAATGTCAGCTCAACATAGCAGCATTGTTAAAATCTTATTAGTCCAAATTGTAGGTGGATGCAATACTAGACTAAAAAGTTATAAAAAAAATACTGCACTAAAACACTTTCACCCATAAACAAATGATAAAATGTTGACAACCAGTTTCATTTATATTCAAAAAACATAGTATAGGACACAATTAGCAAGATGGAATGTTAAACCTAGTTATTGATAATATGCAGTACCTTCAGTCTTTCGAAGAATGTTGTAGCGGTCCCTATAATTGAAAATCACAATTCCTGCTCTCAACCTATAAAACAGAAAGCACCCCGCAAAATTTCCATTAACATCCAATGCAGCAAAACTAAGAGATAAAGCATAATTGATATAAACTCCTTATTGCATTAACTGTTATTCAGGAAAAAATTTACAGCTAACCAGTTGTTAAATGAAAATTTTGAAAAAGATACAAGTCTATAATGCTAAAATTAAACTAGAAATCAATCCACCAGCTAGAAACAATGAACAGCACAACCTGTACCTTTAATTTTGATCCGTTTACTTTTGAAGTTGGCTTATCATTAGCACATAATAAAAGAAAAAATCTTATACAAATAAAGAATTATTTTTTTACTTATTTTCCTTTGTTGTCTTTGGTTCTTTTGGATGAGGACTCCAGATCCTCAAATTTCAAATTTCTTTTATTAAATTATCATCCATTAATTATCCTTTTTACCAGCACAACTACTTACAGTACCTTGAGTGATCACATTAGCAGTGTGCAAATAATATAAACTAAATATTAATTAAATAATAAGCATATACTGTAATTAGAAGGAATATTTACCTCCTTTTACGCCTTGCTCTTATTTTATAACGCAAACATCTCCTAAGAAAAGAAGGCTGCAAGAGAAATCAATTATAAAGTAGAATCAATCAAGCTTCGAATACTTTTCTGAAAAAAAATGTTGGAATCTAAGTTAATTGCAAGAACAACTTTCAAATGTGGAGGAGGTGTGTCCAACAACAAGTATAAGATCATTTTATGTGTTAAAAAGTATCAGAAAAATCGTACATCCGTATCTCCCTCGGATATTCAATAGGATTCTTAGCAAGCTCAGCTCACAACAATTAGAAGAAGAAAAAACAAAGACAAACTCGGCCACACGCACATGATAGTAGTCAGAGGCTTTGGCCTCAATTGGATTATTCTAATTATGAAAAGTAGGAGAGTAAATTGAAGATTTGAAAAATCACAACACAGCACAAACTCAATTCAGCAAGAAAAAAATGCATTTAATAGATTACATTTTGAAGAGCGCGGCGGTAGAGAATATTGTAAAGTTCAACAGGCTTGCAATAAATCAAAAGGCTCTCATCAGCTGCAATTTCTTCTTCACCGGCATGGTGTACCGGAGAATTTTGCCGGCACATGCTGTCGGTCCTTATTAAGCCTCAAACTGCACAACACAAGATCCACTGTATGAATATACTGATACACAGACACGGTTGCAATCTCAAACGCTTAGGTCAAACGAATGACGAGCAATACACCAAAGTTTATCACAATTAACAAAGGTTATTACATCCATAAATTGAAAGTGAAATGAAGAGAGAGAAGATTACGAGAGTGAGAGGCGGAGACAAAACGCCAAGGAGAATTTCGGCGGCGGCGACGGCGACAATGAGATCTGGCGGAGGAGAAGGGAGGAGCTTATCACCGTCAACTCGGTCCACCGCGCAAGGTAAGAATAGACCTAGGCTTCTTCGCAAAACAAAAATGGCCCATCGAAATTCCTAGCCCAACTTTTTTAATACGCTACCAAAAATTAATAAAACGGTTCAATTGAGCCCAAAACGACAAATTGTATTTATGTCAAAAGCATAAGTTTATCTTTACTTTAAAGTTCTAACTCATTCATATTTTGTGCCCATGCTATGATGATGTAGTCATTGCAAATTTGCGCATAATTTTTTTTATCAGCCAAAATTTGTACAGAAATACTGTGATGTCAGTTTTGATTATTATGGAGCTTTTATTATTGAGTTAAATATATTTAAAAAATAAATCATTTTTGGATTATTATTTCAAATTCACTTTTGGTTTAAGTACCTGAAAAAAATTATATTTGAACGTATTTTTTGTCATTAGTCTCATTCTGTTAAGTGATAACGTGATCGACAGAATGTTATATCATCAAGTCTAATCACTAATATGTATTCAAATTTTTCATGTCATCAAATCCAAATCCCTACCTCTTCCCCTCCTCCTTCCTCCTCTCCCTCACCATCTTTTGACTCTTCCAAAGACCTATTCTTCCACCACAAATCCAAACTATCTTCATTCTCAGGCCACAACCTCACTGCCACACCGCATCTCCTTTTCCATCCTCCACCATGCCACCAATTCCTTCTCCACGCGCCTCAACCACAACAGCTTTGGCCCTGTCTTCACCGGCACCCCTCGAAGTTCCTTATCATCGTCATGCACTTCTCCTCCCACCCTCACCGTCCTCACAACCTCTCAGTGTTGTTGTGCACCATCGCATTCAGCGACACTCCATTAATTTAGTAGAAGATGAGGGTGAGGATTTCACAAGTGAAATTCAAGCATTAACAGAAATTTGACATCATAACATTGTAAAGTTATATGGGTTTTGTTCTCATTCACGATTTGGTATACGAGTTCTTGGAAAGGGGAATTGTGGATAACATTTTAAAAGATTATGAACAAGCAATTGCATTTGATTGGAATACGAGGATTAATGTCATTAAAGGTGTAGCAAGTGCTTTATGCTATATGCATCATGACTGCTTACCTCCAATTGTTCATCAAGATATATCAAGCAAGAATGTTCTTTTGGATTTGGAGTATATGGCTCATGTCTCATATTTTGGAACAACCAAACTTCTTAATCCTAATTCAACCAATTGGACCTCATTTGTTGACACTTTTGGATATGCTAGAGTGTAGCTAGGTGCTTGCACGTGGGGGGCCGTGGAGGAATCATGGCCTGTGATGCTGGCAGACCCTCGACTGTGAACTTAGCGAACTTGAAGAGTGAGAAGAGGAGAAAGAAGAAGGAGAGGAAGGAGCAGAGGAAGTTTTTTTCTAAAAAAAATTAGTTATTGAAATATAATAAATTGATTTTCAAAATAAATAATAAATTATTTCAAGACTTTAGTTTGGCTATGTGTTAAGTGATTAGGCTTGCTGATGTGACGCTTTATCTATCACATCATCATTTAACAAAATGAGACTAACGACATGTATAACTTTAAAACATAAAAAATTAGGTACGCAATTGACCAAAAGTGAATTTGAGGTAATAATTTAAAAATAACTTATTTTATAGATATGAAAACATATTTAAGTCTTTATTATTTGAATGAACAATTTCTTGGTTTACTGGCCATTATTTGCACATAAATTTGTTCTGGTGTACCAGTATTTATTATAGATGAAAATGTTTCCTATTGTCATGGATTGGTGATTGCTACGAGCAATTGACATGAACAACTTGTGTGTGTTTGAATTATCGTTGAGAGGGGAAAAATATAGGCTCACACTTTCATAGGCATAAAACATAGAATAAAGTCTCTCTTTTCGTTGGTTAAATGTTCGTTAACGTTGGTTTCAATTTTAAGACAGTTTTCAACTCCTGACAACTCATAAGTCGTCTTGTTTAATCTTAACATATAAGAAGCAAATCCTCCTGCCATATAAGCACACATAGATAAAACTCTAGAAAACAAAAAAAGGTAAATCCTCCTGCCATGTGATCATACCACAAATATATTTATACTTAATAATAAGAGAAAGAAATAGAAAACTAGAAATGTTAGTATAAAAAGTGATATGACATGTGAGTAAAATAAGGATAAGTGTCAATATGCTCGAAAATAAGAATCTACAATTTGCAATCAGATTAATCTTTGACAAATTATGTTTTATTCACCTTGATTAATCACCTTGATCTCCTTTGTCATTCTCTCACTTGTAGTTAGCTGCACACCACGTTTGAGTGCAACCTTTGCAATAGAACTTATTTTCCATAATTTAGTCATGGCTACAACTAATCCTTGAAGTTGTCGGTTTCTACCTATATATCATGATTAATTTATGATAATCAAAATAAAATTCAACCCTAATCAACAAATCCCCAACCCTAAACTACTAAAAAACCAATTAACCTCATTAGAATTAACAAGTCCACTCACACAATAACCAAAAGTGATTAGAAGAAGATGATGATCATCATCGGGATGTGAAGACTCCTAAAAGCAACCGAGGAGCACAAGAAATCAATGCGATAGTACTTTTTAGTTTCGTTAGGGTAGAGAACCCCCCCCTGCTCCTCCTCGTTGTTCCTTCCTCCTTATCGAACATCTCGTAAACGAAAATCTTTGTCACACCGTCTTTCAGCAATGGCAATCCCATTCCAGATTCAAGATGCTTCATGAGCCCCTTAAGGTATATCTTGGCATACCTTAAATTAATGTTGAACTCGTTAACGACAACATTGGAGCTCGACTAGCCAATTTTGTCACAATAATCGGCACAATCTCATAGCCAACGAGGGTGAAGCCAGAGATGACATCAAAGAGGTTTTGGTACTGAACCTCGGTGGTGAAGTCGTTGCGGAAGTTAAATAGATGTTCTTCAAAAAGTGTGATTCTGAAAGGAATCTTGAGGTTCAGGCGATGAAGATTGTAATGGTTGAGGTTGATGAAGAAGGAGGAGTTGGTGTCGTGAAGGAATTGAAGAAGTGGGTCGAATAGGGTTGTGCCATTGGGTTCTTGAAACTGTGCATTTAAGGGAGGGAAATGGGAGGTGAGTGCAATGACGAATGAGAACGAGGTGGAGACCTTGATGTTGCGAATGTCAAGGTCACGGATGCAAGGGTAGGACAGGGAGAGGAGGGAGAAAGAGATGAAAAAGATGAAAATAAGGATGAGCAAAAGAGCGTAAGTGATTCTCGCATTCCTTTCGAAGAAGATTTTCTAAAATTGACATTGTATTAAAATTGATGTAATAATACATTTTTAAAGACAATTTTAAGAAAATTGGTCATCTTTAAAAAGTTACAACTATTAATAAAAATATCACCACATTTTGAATGATATTGATTTTTATAAAATTGTCGTTAAACCAGTGTTGTAGAAGACTTTTTTTTTTCAAGAACATTAAAAAAAATTAAGGAATAAAACGAGACATGTCAGAATAGTTATTACTACTATTTGATGATGATCATGTGTTGAAACTTTAAAGGACGCTATGGTGCCATTTTCATACCTTTTGATTGTTCTGTAAGCATGGTTTTCGGGGATCTACATGGTTTGATGCATTTAATGAATAGCTATATAAGTAGTTGGGATATGGTGCACTGATTATACTAGCATGACATGAGAGTAAAATAGATCTTTAATTAGATTCCAAGCAAGCACGAACAACACAAGTAAAATCGATCTATAATATATGTTTGTTTGCTGATCCAAAAAAAACGAACAATAATTTCCTAAGAAAATATTTAAAGACTGATTTTATTCGTGTTGTTTATTAGTTCGGAAGTTGTGGTGAAAGATGTAGTATTAGTGTAATATTGAAAAAAATGAAAAATGTATAAATATAGAGACGAAATGGAAGAAAGTGAATTAAAACAAAGTAAAAAGTAGCAAAAGGATTAAAAAAACATTTCATTGTTTAAATGTTCTATGATCGAAATGGAAGAAAAAGAATTGTATAATAAATGAATCGAAAAAATGTTTATAAATATTTTACATTATCCTTCCTTTAAAATATTAATTTTATTTTTATATCTATGATTAATAAAGTAAATAATCCTCATTGACCCACTACTCTTCATGAGTGTGAGTGACAATGCATGGTCTTTGCCAGTCTTGAGAGAAATCGTATATAAGCTTGCTATATGGTGAAGTGCTGAATCACCAATTTTTCAGCTATCATAGTGGTCGCATGCATACATGTAGACCAATAATGAGTTGTAACATATACAATAGTGATCTTAATTTGGCTAGTTCACTGGGCTACTCAGACCTGTTCCAATAGCGTGCTTTATTGTTCCAATTAATTATCCAAGATTTTATATTGGTATGAAACAGACAATGAAAATAATAAGATGTAAAATGTGCAAATAAGACACCACATCTTTTTATTTTTGATGTGGAGTGGAATGGAGTGGATGTAGCTTGGTGTGCTTTGCACTGTTATGATGGGACCTAGATATGGGTGCCAAATGGACTAGAGAATCACAAAGTTAAAAGGTGTAGGTGACGGTGAGTGACCAATATGCAGAGAAACAATTAGGTATGTATGAAAGAGAGGTGTTGAACAACAAAGAAACGAATAAATGAGTAATCATAATAGGATAGTATTAGTATAATAGTATATATCTGTACCAGAAGAAAATCTAACTAAATTGGTTGAGTAGAGTAGGTTAATTGTTATAAATTCTTTTATATATATTTTTAATCTTTATGGATAAAAAAAGATTGTATATTTTCATTAGTTTCTATTTTCTTTCGTTATCTTTTACGTATTTAGACAATTAATGTCCAATAGAAAAGTCTACCTTTTCTCATAAACTGTAAAATTCTCAGTGTAAACAATTCAAGCAGGGTCGTGCGACACTTGGTCTAGTTGTACTCAGTCAATTTATTTTATATTTATATATTTGAAAAACATTTATATTTATCTTGCAAAATATTTTAACAAAATTACGTATAAAGAAATAAGGCTTTACACTATATAACATACACACTTCAATTTATTATGATAAATAATGAATTGCTAAGGTTGGCCTATTGGTACGGATTTTTTTTTGTCAGCAAACAAACAAATAATTTATATTAATGAAAAATAAAAATTATAAGATTATCTTTAGTGTCAAATTTTTAATAAGAATGTTGAGTTTAAGATCTTATATTTATTAGATCTTTCAATAAAGGAGCTAAACCGATCTTCAACATGAAAAATAAGTTAATGAGTTATTATAGAAGAACTCTGAACATATGTACAATGACAAAAAAAATGGTTTTTTTTTCTCTCTCTCCCTAATAGCAAATAGGGGTACTACCATAAAGAGAAAAAAATTAAAAAGAAGATGAAGAACTAGCCGTTGTAGAAGAAAAAAAGAAATAAAACAAACCAAAAAAAATAAAAAAAAGAGACATACCAATGAAGAGGGTGGGCTCCCTATGGAGGGAACGGGGAAATGGGGTGGTTGGCGGCGAAGGGGAAGGGGGAAGGGGGTGGGTCGCATAGGGGGAGGAGGGGAAAAAGGTGAATCGCGAGGGAGAGAAAGGAGAATGTTTGCATTCACAATGAAGAGTAAAAAGAAGAAAAAAGTAACATGGAAGAGAAAAAAAAAAAGACAAAAGGAATGAGAGAAGAGAAAAAAATATTTTAATTTATTAAATATGTTAAAAAAGAGTTCATGTAAAATTTATTAAATATTATATAAAATCTCAAAATAAGATCCACTTTAAAGGAATAAATAATAGAAATTTTAAGAGATTTTTAATCTTATGTAATACAATAGGATAAAAAAAAATCTAAAATCTCAATTTATAATTTTCAAGATACTCAAAAGATACCAACACGTTATATCATTCTATGCACTACTACAAACAGGGTCTTTAACGACGGTTATTTTAGGCATTTAACGACGGTTTATAAACCGTCTTTAAAAACAGTGTCGTTGAAAATAATATTTTCAACGACGGTTTTTAAACCGTCTTTGTTTCCTATTTTTAACGACGGTTTTTTAGAAACAACCGTCTTCGTTTATAATTTATTTTTATAAAAAAATAAAAAA
>PYAF01006024.1:1253616-1279442 GCA_007407185.1 Glycine tomentella | reverse complement strand
AAACCGTCTTAGAATCACAGCTTTCAAAGACGGTCTTCTTAAAACCCGTCCTGGAATGGTAGTTTCTAAGACGGTTTTTTCACAACCGTCTTAGAATTATAATATTTATTTACAAAAATGCCACCGCGTGACATACGAAGACGGTTATGAAACAACCGTCGTCGAATGTGTGTCGTAGAAAGGCCCTTTTGTAGTAGTGATGCCCTGAAAACTGTTTCTGCATGTAATTAACAGTTATCATAAAAAAGAAATATGTATCATAAACGAGATCATGAAAAACCAGATCAGCAAAACCAGGTAAAAGAATTTAAATAGCATGTATAATGTCTTAAATTTTAATTTCAACGTGACGATTATATACCAAAAAATATAATAAAATAAATTGTCAGTGCAATGCACAGCAGCACAGGTTACTAAACTAATTAAAGACATAAGCTACTTTCACTAACTACAGATTTCTATAATTTTAAACTCAAACTTTGATGTTTGAACGAGGAACCAAGTACATGATGAGATCGCATACCTACAATTTTTCTTTTTAACATTGACAGTAACCCTTTTACTGAAGTACATGATCTGGTTTTTTAAATAATAGTAACTATCAGTATAATAATTTTCAAGCAACTAAAAGAAAATTACTGTAGAGATTAAAAAAACAAAAATACCATACATAATCTCAAAATTTGCACAAATATTAGTATATAATTCAGTTTATTCTCTTAATTAGTTTCAATTGCAGCAGCTGCTCCACGTTAAGTGATGTGGATCAGTCCCTACTAAGTATTAACGAAAGCAATTTTGTTTTTAAATAACATGCTTATAAGATGTTAAATTGGTGTGATGAATATAATATAAAGTTCCTGTATATCATGCCCCGGTGATGCGACTTGGCCCCCGCGTTTTCAAGAGATCATGATCGTAAATTATCCCTTCCACTCGATCACTCCCAAACAAAAACACTATAAGTTGACTTTCGATTCTTTAATTAGAGGTTATTATCCATCTAGTTCACATTTGTCGTTGTCATTACCCCAAATAAACTACTATAATTGAAGACATTAATTACCATAAACTCATAGCTAGATTGTTATTAATTAGTATTATATAATTTAACTCGCTATATGAACACTTTTCCTCGATCCGTACTCAAGCGAATGTGGATACACGGTGTTTGACATTTAAACATAATATTCTCTTCCGCGGCAGATCAACAATATCATATTTGCACAATTTTTTTGTCCACCAAACGACATAGTTGGTGTAGGAGCTATATTAAATTCTGAAGCATGATTAATTTAACACTATTTTTAATACTCAAGCAAGATGACATGCATATAAACAACTTGCATGTGTTTATCGATGTATAATTATCATTGATTATCACTACATAAACTTCTAAGTATGTGTTTTATAAACTAACCATTTTCTTTTCCTTTCATTGACAGGCTCCATACTTTTCTTTCATAATAAAAGTACACTCGTAGACGTGCTAGGCGCGCATATCCACTTTTTCATACACACACACGAACAATTATCATATATATGTGGTGGAGAGTGGATTAGATCCTCAAGCATCAGGTTAAATGTTTGATTTCTAAGCTTCTGAATCTGTATATAAAACCTTTACTTGAAAAAGTTAACTCTTTAAAGACATTTTAGTATATTAAGAATTTAACTAGTCTTTTATTCTTGGTCTGAAATATTTTGTGTTCATAAAAAAAAAAAGAAGCAGAGGGCAATTGAGTGAAACAAAATCTGGTATCAATTTAAGTGCCGGAAAATAGGTTAGATTTATAAATCCTTTGTAAGTATAATCAAGGTTTATTTCCTTGTAAGGCTAATTGAAAGGGAAATAATTTTCTTATATTCATGTTTTCACTTCTTTTATGCTATTATGTAAGATTTTATATAAATTATTCTAATGAAAAAAAATTAATAGAGTAATTTGAAAATTTATTATATATTTTTTGTTTTTTAAATACAGCCAGAAAAATCTTCCATTTTCTATTAACATCCATTTTCTATTCATGGTGTTAAATAATGTAAATAATTAATAACTCTTTCATTCGGTATTTTGCATTTTTAGTAGTAGTAGTAGTTTTATACTTCCTTTCCCTTTATAAGAACATACTAGAATAGTATTATGCACGGAGAGGAGATAGAACAAAGAATGGGAAAAAATAAAAGAAAAAAATAATAATGGACCCATGTTGAATAAAATGTCGACATTTGTGAAAGTAAAATTCGCGATTGGATAGATTTTATACAAGTATAGATAAGGTTTCATTAGAAGTTAAATTGTATGGGTCAAAACATGTATGACAAAAAAAAAATCAAAGATTTGGAGTGAGGGATTTTTTTTTTTTTTGTGATGGAACGAGGGTTATATAAAATAGTTATAGTATGGTGTAAAATCCATTTGCTTTTACTCTTTTTGACTTTATGTATATGTTGTACAGAAGCTACTGTATCATAATAGCCTAACATTTTTTGTTTGATTTCTTTAATAACACATGCAACGTCACCTCAAATTCTCAAAAGACCAAAAGAAAAAAAAAATGCATTAACAGATTAATACATTGTGAGAAAAATAAATTAAACTCATGCCATGTATGAGACAGAATTTTAGGGTAGTGAGCCGGGGAAGGGCCAATTAAAACAGAATCCTGAAATGATAAATATGAAGACAACGACTAAAGTTATAAAACTTATTAGTTCGACAAATTGAGTCAAACAAAACTCACATTTCAATAAAATAAATAATTATTATATTGATTCCATGTTAAATTATTAAGTGTTTGACATTAATTTTATATATATTATTAATAAATTATTAAGTGTTTGACAGTATTATATTTGGCTATTTGCACAATTTTTTGCTCACCAAAAACTATATAAAATTTATTATAAGTTATGTTAAATTCTGAAGCAAGATTAATTATCTTTTTATACTTAAGCAAGATCACATGCATATATAACTTGCATGTGTTTGTCAATAAGTAATTATCAATGCAGATCATTATATAAATTATAACCCGTCGTGTATTATAAACAAACCAAGTAATTTTTTTCTCCCCATCGACAGGCTCTATACTTTTTCCTTCTTTCATAAAACTATATAAAAGGACACTATTACCATAGACACGCTAGGTGCGTATCGACTTTTTTTAGGACAAAAGGCCTCAGGTATGGGAAGTGGGAACCTTGAATAAAATATAGCTTTAATGTAACTTTTGTTGGCTATGTTTCACAATTTTTTGTCTTTGTTATATTATGTTTTTAAATTTTCGTTCTATTTTTTTAATGTTTTTGAAATATATATTTTAGTTTTTTTAATTTCTCTTTAGAAACATCATGTTTGTTAATATTTTAAATTGTAAAATAATTAAGTTAATATAATAACAATTAAAAATTGTCACTATATTTTTTATTTAAAAATTTAAAATTATTAAGTAAATAAAGAAAAAAATGGATTTGAAATCACTAATAATAACAATTTTCACTTTCATATTATTATTATTTTAAGAGACTTAAAGTCACTTAAAATTAATTATTTTAAAAATTTTAATATTATTTTTGATTCATTCTATTTTTAAGTTATTTCATTTTGATATATTAAGTTTAAAAAAATTATTTTAATTTTTTATATTTTTGAAATATATTATTTTGAACATTTTTTAAAATTTAAAAGTTAATATTACACTAACATTTTTAACGAAAATTAAAAAAAATATTTAATTAAAATGTTTTGAAAACATAAAAAACCTATCAAAATAAAACAATTATAAAATATAATATATCAAAAATGACATTAAACTTAAAATATATGTTACTGTTATGTTTTAACTTTTTAAGGTATATGTGCAAGAAGAAATGATAATTGATAAATAATTAGATATCTTAAACTTGTGATTAAAGGTTTGATTTTTAAATTTATGTATATAAAAAATTTATTGAAATAAATAAATTCCTTAAATAAATTACAGCATCATAACACAGATTAATTTTTTTTTTAATTTAACGACAATTCTCTTCGTTCACCACATAAATAGTACTACTAGCTATGATGTAATATAGTATTGGTTTTAAAAGATTTGAAATGAGGAATAAAATTGATATGGTATGATGTAAAATGTATTTTTTTTTTCTTTTGGCTTTATACATGTTGTACAGAAGCTATGAACCATCGAATCTTAGAACCAAAATCTATTTTCCGTCTAGCCTAATATTTTTTTATTTGAATTCTCCTCTAAAAGGAAATTGAAATTCTTTACTAATTTTATCGATATTTTAAATAAGTTATAAAGAAAAACGATTACTATCGCTTTTTGCAGTATGATATTAGTGGGCGTGAGTGGTTCTTCCACTTCCTATAAAGGAAGTAATGTGGTGGGGTATAAATAATTTCAACACACACGATAGATACCACGTGAAATGGCTGATTCCTTTCAGCTGATAATTGCCATCGTGAAAATTTGTTTATTGAAAGAAAGCCTGTTGATGCTTTATATATAATGTCACATTTTCCTGTCCTGAGGTTTTGTTGTAGTGTGTGTCTTCATTATCTTATTTGTTGCTTATCTTTTGCATGCCTTTTGATCTGTTAAAATGATGTAGCAGTGTTATGCTTTGGTTTGCAAATATTTTTTTTTTGTTTTCTTTAATTACGTGAATAAATCATGTGCTCTAATTGCTTTAGCTAGATACATTAATGCTTTCGTTTTAGAACAGGATATAAATTGTATCGTAAGTCATTGAAACACTCAAACTTTTTTTTCCCTAAAAAATAAAAAATCTAAACATAATAATATTTTAAAATTTTAATTGTATTCAATTAATATTTTTAAAAATTCAAATAAAAATAAATAAATGTAATTAAGAAAATAGAGAAAATTAATAATACTTAATAAATAAAAATTCATTAATTTTGTAAGTTATATTTCTCATTTAACGAGCCTTACTCGTATTTTTGTTGTTTTCAATCATTTTTAGTTAACGATAAAAGTGCGTTATAAACACATGTTTAGTTATAGTAGTTCGTTCCATGGAATTTGTGTTTTAGCGTCAGCTTTTGACCGATGCTAAAAACACAAAAGCAAAGACTAAATAGACATTAATGTTGGCTTACGTCCACTTGTACTGTGACCTAAGTTAGGAACTAAGCAGTTTTTCACATTTCTAACACACACTTCCCAGTGTAGAACATTAAGTTGACGGTAAATTGATGTTATTAGCACTAGCTAGTTGGCTAACGCTACAAACATTACTACTCAAACTAATAATCCAACCTAAAACATCCACCACAACTTGATTCCTTACTCGACTCTAAACATACAACGTAATTGCTTGGTTGTTTTTGTATTCGGTCTGTTTTATTCGCACTCCATTGTTTACACACTCTTGTAAATATTAGGTCATGTTACTTTATCTTTGAATATGAAAGATTTATTTTTATAAAAAAAAATATTATTCGCATATTATTATATTCTGCATTATTCGTAAATTGCCTGATGGTTGAACTCCATGCATGCATGTATATATATATATATATATATATATATATATATATATATATATATAGTATATGGGCAATTAATATGCTTGCCTTGGAACGGAGATTATTAAAAGAAAGTTTAATTAAGGACAATAAATTTGAAAAAATAAAAAGAATAAATTATAAGCAAGGTGTCTAACATAAGACCATGAATTCAACCTCGCATCCGGCGGCATTATCATAAGGTCCAAGCATAAGAATACACTTAAATGCTAGCTTTATATGCAATGCAATAATTTTTACGATCGTAATATTAGACTCTCTTGTGGGAATTGAATTGGTAAAGATAGGCCACCAACGCATAACTAAGACAGACAGAAAGATGCCCTACGGGAGTTTCAACGCAAGTATTTGACTTGACTAGACTTGTTCCATTTTTTTTGTGTATTCAATGTTCAAACTCCTTTGGTGCAACATTACGGGATCAAAAATTTTGGCCTAACATGAATGTCTAAGTGTCTAACATATTATGTTGCATGCTTGAGCCTTGAACATATGTTAAACGTCAAATCGATATATCAAAGTTTCAAACCAGATCGAGGCAAAAACTTAATCGCATTAATGAGATGTTCTCATTAGTCCGAAGAAAGTAACGATGTTTGACAATTGACATCAAAAGACTTTTCAATATTTTAGGTATATATTATTATTTAATCAAATCAATGAAACTGACTATATGTTGGAATCGCATATAAATATATAATAACATTAATATTTTATAATTAATTGTTGCTTTTCATCTATTATTAAAATTTTATAACTCACTAATTTTTAATATTTGAATCCTTTTTGTAATGTTACCGATTGTAATTTTTTTTGTTATACGATTTTGCCAATTAGGAACAGATGATTGTCTTACACAAATATTTTATTTATACTTTTAAAAAAATTGTATCAAGAGGAGGAGATGGACAGATATGTTAGAGCATATTTAATTTATTTAGTCGTAGATTTCAAATTTAAATTTTAGATTATTTTTTGGTAAATTTATTGTGAAAGTATGATGTAAGATTTTTTTCATTTTTTTTGATAATTTTTATTTTAATATCTTAGAAAAAGAGAAAAAAATTATTATTTTTTAAATATTATATATAAATTTGTAAAATTTTTTTTTATCAAAATTCATCATATATGTTGGATATATATTCATCTCCTTTTTTTTAAAAAATATAATAAAAATTAAATTTTAAACTCAAAATTCTTATTCAACAATAAAAATGTTCTTACAATTTTGACCTTGAGATCATTTACATTTCTTAATAATTGTAACTTTATAATTTTACGAGTCAAACAGGTATAATTCCAATCCAATGCCTTTTTTTTACAGGACCAATGCAAATCCTTTGATGACATCATGTTATAATATCCTGATTCACAGGGACACATATGTAATTCCACACGAAAGCGAGTAACAGCGTTACGCCGTGGCCGCAGACTTTTATGGAATGCGACTAGACTACTGCGTTCTCAGCTTCCCTTGCCAAAATATCGAAATGCAATATTCACACTCAAACTAATCTCCCAGACGCGGTCCATATTATACCTTTAATTAAAGTTTTTTTTTCCCGGTGTACTTTAACAAAAGGTAAATTTATACTGTTAATATAAGGAATAATTTTTCATAATTATTATTCCGAGAATTTATCTTGAACCTTTTATTTAAGAAATTTACACCTATTGCCAAATTTTAAATTGTCAATCAATAAAAAACTATAATAAGTATGATTTATAAGTTAATTAGAATAAAAATCAATAAATTTAAAATATTTTGTAATTTTTTTGTCAAGCATATTTCTCAAAATACATAGTGAGAATTCATAATTGAATATTTGGCAACATATTAAAAGAAGTCAAATATCTATCAATTATGTTGGACTTTATTAATAAAAAAGTTGTTATTAATGTATAGACTATGTTTTTATTTAATATTTTTACAACTTATTCCTTAACAAATCTTTAAGGAATTTATTAGAGCATATAAATGCTTTAAAAAAGAAACAAAAAATGTTCCTTGGAGGGGATACTACTACCAGAACTACATGATACAGTAGCAGCTTAACCGAATTGGCATCTCTCCGTAATTATAAGAAAAAAACAAGGGCAAATCGGCAAACACCGAGTTCCAACATGAGAGTTTAGTTTAGACCCACCTCTTTAAATACACCCCCTGTATGACTGGATCGATTAAATTTGCAATATCTCCTTCAACTCCTTGACGCTATCTGCAGCAGAATCGTTCATTAATTCATTCATTCAACAAAACCTACAATCCTCTCCTTGAGCAATTGACGATGATGCAGATCAGCTCCACCGTACCAGCCCACAACCTTCACAAGTTCCAAGCAATAAGGTGCCCCAGTTTCAGCTTCAGATGCCAACAAGCTTCCTCTTCCACATTTCAGAACCCCTTCATCTCCACCGAGTCAACTCGCTTGCACCTCGCCAACCTCGACAAGCTCCTCGAGACCCAGAACCCCGTGGTCCCACCACCCACCCAAATCCAACATCACCAGCCAATTATCAACGATCCAAAGGAAAAGAAAGGAAGAAGCTTTCTGGAGGGTCTTAACTTGGCCAGGCTATGGCCGGAGATGAAAGCCGCCGATGAAATGTCCCCGCGCCACCTCAAACGCCTCCAGCGCCTCCTCTCCATGACGGCGGAGTATTCCCCGAGGAACATCCTCGGCGGCCGCTGGAGAGAATACCACGGCAGCAACGACTGGAAAGGGATGTTGGACCCTCTCGACGAGAATCTCCGGCGAGAGGTCGTCCGCTACGGCGAATTCGTCCAAGCCGCGTATCAAGCCTTCCATTCTGACCCCGCCATGTCAACGGAGGAGCCGCCACACCCCCAACACGTGGCACTTCCCGATAGATCCTACCGAATGACCAAAAGCCTCTACGCCACGTCATCCATTGGTTTACCCAAATGGGTTGATGACGTGGCACCGGATCTAGGGTGGATGACCCAGCGATCAAGTTGGGTTGGATATGTCGCCGTTTGTGAGGACAGGAGAGAGATCGCACGAATGGGAAGAAGAGACATTGTAATATCTCTCCGCGGAACTTCCACGTGTCTAGAATGGGCCGAGAATCTCAGGGCCCATATGGTTGACATGCCCGACAACGATAGCTCAGAAGCCCAAGGAAAGCCCAAAGTGGAGTGCGGGTTCATGAGCTTGTACAAAACAAAAGGAGCACATGTGCCTAGTCTAGCAGAATCCGTTGTAGAAGAAGTAAGGAGACTTATTGATCTTTACAAAGGTGAAGAGTTGAGCATCACTGTGACAGGGCACAGCCTTGGTGCGACGCTAGCCTTATTGGTGGCTGATGAGATAAGCACATGTTGCCCCCAAGTGCCACCCGTGGCTGTTTTTTCCTTCGGTGGGCCTCGTGTGGGTAACAAGGCCTTCGGGGATCGCTTAACTGCCAAAAACGTCAAGGTGCTAAGAATAGTGAACTCGCAGGACGTGATTACTAGGGTGCCAGGGATCTTCGTGAGCGAAGAGCTTGAACAGAAAATACGGAATGTTGGTGGGGGTGTGTTGGAGGAGAACACGCCGTTGGCATACTCGCACGTGGGAACAGAACTGCGCGTGCACACCAAGATGTCGCCGTATCTTAAGCCCAACGCTGACATTGCGTGTTGTCATGACTTGGAGGCTTACTTGCACTTGGTGGATGGATTCATGGCCTCCAATTGTCCCTTCAGATCCAATGCTAAGAGAAGCTTGGCCAGGTTAATGCAAGACCATAGTGCTAATGTAAAGAAGTTGTATACTAGCAAGGCTAAATCCTTGACTGTGAATCTTAGTAGGCAGGGATCTATGTCTATGTCTAATTGTTTGCCAAGTCCATCTTAATGAAAACTCATATGCACCAATTCTCATGTTTCCTTTTACTTGCGGTATTATTTTTTTTCTTGCCCAAAATTTTGACCTTTTTATCATGATATAGAATAGGAAAATAATACTTAGACACACAAAATACTAATTAAAACACATGGTAAGAGAGACAAACGAGAAAACGTATAAATATTATAAGCAGTATAATCTGATAAAAAAAATCACTGAGAAATTATGAGTATTAGATAGGTGTTTGAAAAAAATTGTGTCCAAATATCATAATTCCTCAAGAAAAAAAATTTGAGTTTTGTCTTCCCATGTAACTTACGTCAATAAAAAGTTGGATTGTACCAGACGGTTGTGACTGTTCTAGTAATTGTTTTTAACATTTTTGAATATCACACACAAATCAATTAGACTCTACAAAATTACATTGATACCATGAAAAAATAGAAATGATTATTTGTTGTTTTACATTCACTTGAAAATGATTAATTGTTTCTCATTATAAAAACTAATCCAAACACATTT
Organism: Glycine tomentella; assembly: GCA_007407185.1. Lineage (NCBI taxonomy): Eukaryota > Viridiplantae > Streptophyta > Magnoliopsida > Fabales > Fabaceae > Glycine > Glycine tomentella. The sequence continues at coordinate 1,269,512 of PYAF01006024.1, read as the reverse complement.
TAAATGAATAAAAAAATTCAAAACACACTAATAATTGCCAAGTTAAAATTGACCTAGCGTACATTGAGACACCAATACATTAAATTGTATAATAATATCAATTCATTATTTGTGTGCCACTGTTATTATTGATGTATGTGTGAAGGTAAGGATTTATCAATATAGTGTAACATTCTTGATAGATAATTTTATTTTTTAAATATGTGATCATAGATTTCAACCTTGACTTGTGCATATGAAAAATTATATGTTATAAGAAGTTAATTCTTTAAATATATCTCAATATCTTGCAGAATTAGTTTTTAATGTTAAGTCCGGATTACCTTGGGTCACAAAAAAAGTGAGGGTCTATTTTGCTATGTTTTCAAATTTATATAAATCAATTTATTTATTGAGGTTATTTTTTAGATTATAAATAAGCTAGAAAGAAACGTGCATTTGCAGGTAAGATATTGTGTCAAGTAATTTTAGTGCACTGAATATCCTCCAATTTACCCTTTACATGTTTAATAATGGGTCTTGTGGACTTCTCTTTGCATTATTAATTTCAAAAGTTAATTTTAAATTCAAATCTATACTTATCTATCCCTCGGGGGATTTGTTCCTAAATGGTTTTCAAACATTCAAATAATTTTATTCAATAGAGTTTAATAGCTCAGTATTTAAATAATTAACAGTAAAATCTAATTTATGGTATTCTATTTCTGAAGAGGACAAAAGAATTTTTCTTTTATTTGAGAAAATTTCATTGACATGCCTAAAAAATCTCGCACACTTAATTTTGTCCAAGCAATACTGCGATCCCAAATTCAAAGACACGCATAATTACTTCCTTCCCCTTCACTATCATATTTTATTACCTTCAAAGTTTATTTCCAATTTTTCAAAGCCATGCATGGTTACTTCATTCTCTTCTTCAGTATTTCATCAGTGTAATGATCACTAGTGTCGAATGGCTTAGTTGCATTTTTTTCCCTTCTTTTAGTTTAGATTGATTGTTATTGTATTTTCTATTTTTTTTAAAATTTAATTATATAAATGAAATTTATAGATTTTAATAGAAAATAAAGGTTAGGAAGCAGATTAAATTTACAAAATTTAGAAATAAAAAACAAAAAACTATAAAGCTCTTCATCTAAACTAAATGAATCCAAATACAGTTAAATAATATTAAACTCTCCAAAACAGGCTTCTCTGGGTTCAACATACTGCATTAGTATTTTTATCATTCATAAGTAGGTTTCTACTTTCTAGTATATAATAAATAATATTATAAAACCATAGCATATCTCCGTTGTAGTCTAGTTGGTTAGGATATTCGGCTCTCACCCGAAAGACCCGGGTTCAAGTCCCGGCAACGGAATTCTTTTTGGTTTTTTTCTTTCTTTCTTATGTGTACCGTTCGCTTCCTAATGTGAAATGAGGTAATGCAACAAGCAAATAGTAAAATATTCATCAATTTTATGAAAAAGAAAAGAGCTATGCTGGAAGTGAAGAAGCACCGACGAACGTTAGTGGCGGTCATTATAAATATTGGGGGCATTCACCCCACATGCACGGATCTGTTTTTTTTCTCAGCTGCTTTATGTGATGGTACTCTTCATTCATACATTTACGTGTACGTGATATTATTGAGAGGCCATAAAATAAAAATAATAATGGTCAAAAAAATTAGGCACATAAATAAAGGAGTGGCATCATATCTATTATTCACGATGACGCTGGTGAATGAGTGAGTGGTTTGGCTTCTAGTTCTTATTCGCACCTGAAAATCGTGCAATTGAGCTCTCAGAGTATCTCTATATCCATAATTTCAAAACATACCCACCACATCTAGATATAAAGTAGTATACTATATTCCGCTCCCACCAACACTATTCCAGCGACCACCTCGTTGATCAATATCTTCAATTATAATGTTATGTCGTGTTTGAAAGTGAGATGTTTATTTTATGGAAGAATGACAAAAATAATTCCGATCATATATACAATGATACATTATAAGTTGTTAAAACTAAATATTTATCAGTTAAAATGTTGTTACAGAGGCTTAATTAGGCCCAATCATATATAGTAACTCTCACGTAACAGTGCTGAAGTTCAAACTCAAATTTTTTTATATAAAAAATATGATATGACAAATTACTATTAAAATATAAATTATGTATATTGGCATTTATTTATTTTTCTTTTGTCGGTAAAAAAAGATACTTTTAAAAATGGATACCAAAAGTACCAAGATAATACAGGATTTAGAGAGATTGACATATAATCTGTTCCTACTTCCTACATGTTGTTTCCGTGATATTAGAGCTCACGACATTTCTCAAATCCAAGTACCCAACCCGATATTACATGCCCCATAATTCACTAAGACTCAGCATTTTCCAGCCCTCCCAACAAAGTATATAAAGGCAACTACTTATAAGCAGCCAACAACTATCAGAATCACAAGCACTGAAGGCATATTAAGGGATTTGAATACCACTCAAAATAAGAGAAAGAAAAATCTTTAATTTTAGCTTCCAATTATGCCCAAATTTTGAATTTTTTGGTCACCACCATCGAATCCAGATGAAGATCTTTTTGCTGAAAAATAATGTAGTTCTTATGACACCACACAAGCATCTGTTTACTTTAACCCCTTTTTTATACATTTTTCTGGATCATTCCCTACCCTTTATTTCACCTTTTTCATTCTAACACGAGTCTTGCATGGGTTATGAATTATGATAACGATCGGTTTATTTCCCGTCTTTCTTACATGCTTATTTTACAGGTGTTTGATAATAAAGGTATTAACAACTTGGATTAAAATATATTAATAATTTAAGAAGGTTTAAAATATTTTTTTATAGTTTTGCCTCATATAATTCATATGGAGTAACAAATAATTAAATACTCTCTTCAAAAAACAAACAAATACTAAAATTCATTAACCATATAATTACATGGTAATTTATCATTTATATAACAAATTTTATTATCCTCCTCTTAATTTTGGTTGGTTATTTTAGTTGCAGGGAATTGAAGGAGAATGTTATCAAAATCGATTAAGACTGACCCATCCGATCAAGAACTATTAATTCAATCTGTCTGAATTAGCTATTGAACTATAACAACTATAAATTGGTTGATGTTTGACCCGACTGAATTTTCAAAGTGAGTATACTGTGAAAAGTTTTAAACTTTCTATGGTATAATATGAATTTTTTAACTTTTTTAAATATGAAACTTCCAGGTTATGATCTTTTGTTCCTTCAAAAGAAAGTTATATATGAATATTTTTAACTTTATAGTATACAACAAATGACTCAGTAATACTTTGATTTAGTACGTTAGTTGAGTTTATACGTCTCATAGCATTTTTTTTTTTTTGAAGAAGAGATTAGATTTAATTAGAACCACTAAAAAAATACCTTATCTCACATACTGAAAGGAACTGGGAAGGGGGGCGTGTATTTTTTATTTGTTTAAATGTTAAATTTTGATAAAAAAAATTATAGATATTGGGAAATAAAAAAGGTAAAATAAAGAGACTGTATCTATAAAAGAAAATGCTAAAAGTTACAAAATTTGTTTTCATAAAAAAAACGCACCAAGGTTGAATTCCGTGAAATTTTTCTTTAATTTTATTATTAGCTTCATCAAGATTTGTTTTTAAAAAAATCATCACCATAGATGTTGTAATTAGTATGATTCGTGCAACAACAAAAAATGGAACTAAACAACACTGCTCACCTATAAAAAGATCAAGATGGATGCAATACAAAGATATCCGGAAAGGGGAGCATTGCACGAAACTTCTCCAATGCCTATATTTTTTTTCTTTGAGAAAAGAGAAGATAACGATTGATAGATCCGATTAAAACAAAGTCACATGGTTAGAGGAGATGAGCGTGTATTGGACTATTGGCACTTACGCAAAAGCTAAAAAGATATTAGAACAAAAAATAAAAGTAATTAATGTTGGGCAAACCGATTTCTTATCTTAATTTTATTTTTTCTTATTTTTATATTGTGAAATTAGTTTTTGGGAAACTCATTTTACAATGTGTTATTTTTTATTTAGCGACAATCAAATTTACGCTAAATACATGTTTAATAATCAAATTAAAAAAATTTATTTAATTTAACATCGATTAAGCTGATGCAAAATACAAAAAAATGACAAATATTATTATAGTTGTTTCAATTATTTTTTAACCTTTCACTATATAATTGTATTTCATTATAAACTTTATAATTATAATATACTATTCATTTTTGTACCTATACTTTATAATCTTAAAAAAAATTGAAATAAAATTTAACAAAAGTACATATGAATATGAATGAAATTAAATTGTTTTTAAAAGTATTTTTTTAATAAAATAAACAACTTATTTATATAATCTAATATAGATATTTTGTGTCGGCTTGATCAATGTTAAACTCTACTATAAAAAAAATTCCCAAAAAAAATAATGAAAGTGAAAAGTTGGTTCGGATGAAACCGATTTCTTATCTTAAATAGTGATTTGCATTATTTATATAAATAATTTTTAAATTGTATTATTTGGGAATTTTTTTAATTTTTTTATATTATTGAAATGAAAGATTCACATTTTTACATTTCTTGGGTTCCTCTAAGCTTCGTGCGTAGAAGGAATTATTATTATTATGTTTATGTTGACACTCCTTGTAAAAGGAAGAAGAAGAATTTGAAAGTCATAAAAGATAAGAGAAGAGTAATTCATCACTGGAGTGGTGAAGAAGTAGTGGTGCGTGTGAATGAATATGCATTTTAAGGATAATACGTAAAGGATATAATTAACTCTCATTTATTATTATTAGAGTAAATGATTCTTCTCTCATCTTAAATATGTAAGTATTACTTTGCTCTTTGATCTTATGTTAAAATCTAATATTTTCTCTCTTGGTAGAGTAAAGTATATGACAATTTTACTCCATTTTAAAAAAATTCGTTATAGTTCCACTAACTTTTGATATGTTCAAATATACTTTATTATTATCAATTATCATCTTTAATAGATGTAATTATTACACTATTGTCGCTTTTTGTGTTAAAATATAATTTTTTTATGAATGCAAATATATTACACTTTTATTTTATTTTATTTATTGTTAAGAATTATTTAATGACTAAAATATTCTTTGTACTTTCCAATCTGGTAGATTTAAATATTATATTTTTATTTTAAAATATACAATTTTCTCTTTTAATAGATAGAAATAAACCACACTTTCACCGTGTTTATATTTTCTATAAAAAAAAATCACATAACTTATACTATTAAAGAAAAATTGCGTAACCAAACAAATCTTTTATTAATATATTTGTGCATTTTACAAAAAAAAAACAAATGTTACTAAATCATTTAATTTTTATACTATATCTGTTATAATAAATTATTTCTTCGCCGAAAGTCATTCATTGTAAAAAAGAAAATATATCCATAAATAAATAATGCCAGCACCGAAAAAAATGCGATGAAAAATGTGAGAAAATCAAAGCGAGTACGCAAGTGTTTCTCTCTGCATAGGAAAGAGAGGAGAAAGACGAAGTTGGACTGATTCGAAAGAAAGCATTCCTTAACACACACTCTGCCTCTCTCTTTCTTTCTCTTTGGGTCCTAATCCTAATCCTTGTCGTTTTATTATATTCCTCTGCGGTTCGGCCAATCAACCAACCAGCACAAAAAACATATTATGCAGAGGTCGTGGAGTGGTAGTGTTTGGCGTAAGACATCGACATCGTTATCCTTGACGCCCGACAACATGGACTCCGACCAACACCTACCCACATACGATCCTCTCTCCCATGTTTCCCAGAGAGACCTCTCTCGTCTCAGATCAGCTCAAAACACTGTCCATCTTATCCCTCTCCTCGTTCTCCTCTGCGCCGTCATCCTCTGGTTCTTCTCTGCTCCCACTTCTTCACCCAACAACCACTCTTCATAAATAAATCAAGGTCAACCAAATCTCGCCAATTTCTCTTCTTCTTCTTTTTTTTCTTTACTTGTTAACGCCTCTGAATATCTTATTTTGCCGATTCAGATTTGATGGATAATTTCAGACTATCGTCAACGTTTGATTCATTATACACGGAGGTCAGCGTATATTTATGTATTAGGTTGACTTTTCCACTAGTCTCGTGAAGGAAGCTACAGTGAGGAAAACCAGACCTGATACCAGAAGAATTTTATTTTTGTCATGTATCATGTACTTGCGCTGGAATCTTTATAGGAAATTTATCGGATTGTGTAGTAATAGATTGGTGTATGTTTATTCATTCAGACCCTCTTCAATTTTGACTCTATTACACAACTTTGTTGCTTATTCGAAGGAAAGCTCATGTTTTAAGTGGAGAATTTATGGTTATTAAACAAATTTATGCTATTTCTTTTACAACAAAGGGGATAGAAAGAGGAATGCGAGATAACATGATTACTATGATAGAGAGATAAATTAATGTTAGCAAGTGTTCTAAAAATGTTGTCTGATTTTAAGTGTATTTGGAATAACTCTAAATGCATCTGTTGTTAGTGTTACTGCTTTATGGTATCAGAGGTACTGTATTGTTTTTCACTAAGCAAAATCTCAAGTGATTCAATTATTAAATCTCCAATAATTGGTAAAAGTATACCAGGTCTTCTTTTGGCAAGCCAATCATTAGGAAACAGAAAAATGGAGAGTTTCACATAAAGTGTTTAATGTACTTATTAAGGATCGGTTAAATACAATGTTTATAACCTATTGAGTAACGGACATAACTAACTCTCTTTACACCCATCAAATGCAGTATATATATTGAACAGAAATGAAACTCTCTATTTTCCTTGACAACTCCATCTTTCATTGTGCTTGCCATTGCCAGCCTTGCTTTGTCTTCTTTATAGACCCTCACAAGTAAAGTTTGTATGCTCCAGCAATGGCCCGAGCCTGACTAGCTTAGGTATGACAATATTGTTCCTAACAGAACACACCAATGAGTTCTCCCACTGCAAAACGGAACCCACGAGGTTTGCACGAATGGTTAGCGGAAATACACGGGGCCATCTTTCAGTGCCATATGACCTGAAAGCTTCTTCCACAGATGAGTCTTCAGACTTGATGGCTCTGGCAAGCTTTTTAGCAAGAACCACTGAATCCTCAAGTGCACAACAAGCTCCTTGCCCAAGATTTGGGGTCATTGGATGCCATGCATCTCCAACCACCACAACTCTTCCTGCAGAAGCAGAAGGACTTATGGCTGGCCAAAGCCACCTATCTACCAATGGAGTCTTAATGACAGTGTCATCCGGCGTAGAATCCACTATGTTGAATAGCTCTGAAGGCCAATTCTTCACCAGTTCCTTAGCTTGCTTCTTCAGCTCCAATGAATCAGTTATTTTAGGACCTACCATTGAACATAGTCAACTATTTGTCACAATAAGATGGCATATCAATGCAAGTTGCAATTATGAACTCAGTGATTTAAACATGCATTTTTTTGTTTGTATTAAGAACCTGGAGATGGACTATTGAAGCAGATGAACCAGTAAACTTTGGTTGGAGAAACAGGAACAAATCCAGCGCGCAACCCTCTTCCGTAGATGTAATTCACTCTTGGTCCAAAAGGTTGTCCATCTGAATAAGACGCAAGTCCACGGAAAGCACAATGACCAACATACTTTGGCTCAGGAAACCCCATCCACTTAGCTATTGGTGATCGAATCCCATCGCACCCTATCACAATCTATTTAGAGATTAAATCAATTTTCATTTCATGGCCAGAGCTTCATAATTGGCCATTACGTTTCTAATTCCAACATTTAGAAGGACACTGTAACACTAAGATTTCAATCATAGCCAATCATTTGATTAACTAAATATGTGATGAATGACTCCAAATTCATGCTGCTAGAACTTTTTATTTTATTTTTAGCTAAGCTAATTAAATCAGAATGACTAACCTTTGCAAGCAGCTTAGACCCATCCACAAGTTCCAACAAGGTATCCCCGTTTGGAGTGGCTTCAATCCTTTGTAATTGTGAGGAATATTGAATGGTATCCCGAGGTAGCTGACTAGCCAAGGTTTCCAAAAGCACTCTCCTCTCCACTGCACGTACCTCTTGGCTGCATTTCATCAGTCAACAAAGTTTAGAGCCTAATACCAATAACTAATACTTTGTGTAACGGGGATAATAAAAGTACAAAATTTAGATGCAATTTCTTAGGGATGTTTGCAGTGTTGTTCTCCAATCATCTGTAATTTGTGTCATAAATATTTACATTGAATGTAGCATAGGTTTCCACAGTAAAACTTCAATTCTAAACACCAAACACTCCTGCATTTAAGTTTTGTTTATAGTAAAATAAAATCCGAGACGACTATTCTATCCATACTCCATATGGAACATACCTTTGATCCTCTTGTTTGAAATTGAAGGCGCGTAGTTCTCTTCCATCCTCGGACTTCACCGCCATCCTGTACAGCTGATATTGTGAACCAGATCAAGCTCAGCTGGTAAACACATTAAGAAAGAATGAAGCTTTTCCAAAAGGGGCACGGGGTTAGAATAATGTTCATGTATATATACCCTTGAATTTCTAAGAATTGAGTTCTGAGATCATTAGCTACTCCAATTGCATCGAGCACCCTCCACCCGTTTTTGAAAAGGGTGAGTGAAGTTCCACCTGTTCGAAGTGACTGTGCCTGCTCCAGCACCAGGGACCGAACTCCAAGCCTGAAGCATAAATGAATGTAAGAGAATAATATATATATATATATATATATATATATATATATTTAACAGTGAATAAAAAAAGATTGGGGAGTTGCAAGTTGCAACCTATGAAGGGACAGAGCAGTTGCAAGGCCCGCGATCCCAGCACCCACGACCACAACTTGTTCCTCTCGGACATCAGTTTGAGATTGAGCCTTTATGGCTTTGTAACTTCTGCGGGTGAACAACGTTTTGGTGTGACCAGGCGGTGAGGTGTGAGTGTGAGATTTCAGAAAGACAAAAGACGAGGTTGTTGTTGTAGCCATGGTATGTTCAGTTATGTTGTAATTGGTTGCAGCCACGCCATATCATAGGCATTACGGTCGTGGAAAGATAGGGGTGCGTAGTGTCCAGCTTTGGACCATACAAACTAGTGGTGAATGTTTCTAAAATTTAAAGATAAGTGTATGTTATTAAGTGATTATCTCATTCAATCAACAATTATTTAAGAACCCTTGGAGGATTATTTTAGTTAAACTACCACCGAGTGCTTTCAGTAGTATAACTCTCAAGTGGTTTTAACATGGTGACATATGACATATTTAATTTTTTTTATTTGATCATTTATTTTTTTTTAAAAATCATTTAAATTGTGTTTAAAAAATAATCAGAATAATATTTTCATCACTGCAAATTTAATGGCGTTATTGAAATAAAAATATTAATTATTACAAAATATAAGTTTTTTTTTCCTTTATCTTCCTCCTCATCTTTTCTTTTCTCATTCCTCATCTTCCACCATCTTCATCTCTAACTCAATACCATGTAACAAAGATCTCCTTCTTCCCTGTCACTCTTCAATTGAATTCTCCATTCTCAATGTGCCTTTCTAATTCGTCTAAACCTTTCAGAATAGAATCTGTCACTCATCGTTATCAAACCTTAACAACCACAACCAAGCACAATAATAAGTATTCATATTGGAATTAGTGGAGTGGATGCAATCGAGAGTAATAGAAGGTTGGGGAACCCGGTGAGCGAGCATGGTAGCGTGTGCTCTGCCTCCCATTATGTCTTGTTTGTAGTTGTAGAGTAACTATGTCGGGTCTCTGGGGCTTCTTGTAATTTGCATTCTATTTAGTTTAGCTCTCTTATTATATTAATGCCTCTTCTAGCGTTCTGGAGGAAGGAGATTTTTGTCGTATGTTGTTGAGTTAGGAGATGAAGATGGTGGAAAATGAGGGACGTGAAGAAGAGAAATAAGATGAAGGAAAAAAAAAACTGAGTGATTTATAATTGTAAATACTTTTATTTTATTAACAAGGTTAAGTTTGTAATGATGGAAGAATTATTTTGGTATTTTTAAAATATAAAGAATAAAAATGACCTTTTTAAAAAAAATAAAAATTAAATAGGTCATTTGTCCATTTAATAAATATACTTTTTTTTTCCTTTTATCCGAGGTTACAATATTATTGTTTGTCTCTATAGTAAAAGATTATTTTAATCTTGTAAAAAAGAAAAGTATATTTGTTAAGACTACTTGAGAGTTATACTACTGAAGACTCGATCCTGAATTGCCAACCAATCGTTGTGCCATGGCACAAAGTTCAGTTCATATTGGGTACTAAGCCCAACTTCATACCTAGATTTTCATAAAAGGTTTTTATTTAACACATCTCATTATTTGTTTTAATGCATTTTAAGTTTATTACATATTATTGTTCAATTCATAATGAACCCAGTGTACACTAAAACAAATAATGAGGTGCATTAAGTAATACCCTTCATACAATACAATGGCCTTAAAAAGTCTTTATGTCTATTTTTTTTTCCTTTTATTGGTCCAATTTTGTGTCTATCCTTATTCCATGTATTTTGTAGCATGAATAAAACTCCATTTTATAGTGTGATATAAGAGAGGTGTGAGGAGAAAAGTGAAGAGGAGCGGAGGTAAGGAGTGATGAAATTTAAGTAAATTTATTGACAAAAAATAGGAAAATGAGGTATGTTTAATAATTACGGGAGGTATGTTTAACAATTGTCTCATGGTTGTTGTTATATAGGTCCAATGGGTCACTATAGTTCTCAAACCACAGAGGATGCATTGGGTTTAGGTCGAAGGATTCAAGAGATAAGTATCTTTTGCTATTTACAATCACAATTTATTATGTTACACTCTCCTTCTTTTATATTTTTTTATTACCAAAAATTTATTTTTCATAAAAATATGTTTTTTGTATCCACAATCATTATTACTTAAACCTTATTTTTGCATGTTTCATCTTGATTATCTTTTGAACCCTAGTTTTGCAATGCCTCATCTGTATTTTTTAGAAAAATGGATAATTAGCTAAATTTATATAAAAAAAAGAGGAAAGAGGAGTACTTAGTCAAGTAAGACATGTAAATAGCAAAATCTTAAAAGACTTTTCACCAAAAATAATGGATTTAATAGGTGCGTAATCATAACAGATCTCTCTTTTTTTAGCACCATTTGTGTATGTAATCTTATCTGTTTGCTGGACTTATAATAAATAGGTGTGACGTAGTTGATCTGTGTGGCCTGTTTTAAATTAAATAGCAACAATTATAATTGTTGAAATTTAAAAGTTGATCATGGTCCCATCAACCATCGTTATCGTCCTCCATTACCTTTCCTAAAAAAACAAACAAAAACATTCATAAGCAATCTGCGGTATCGATCATTTATATATATGGCTGGTTTAATCAAGGTCAACAAATTAACAAATTGAAGAAGGCTACAATTCAATGCATTATTAAAAAATAGAGATTATCCCTCACTCTCTTTTTGTTAATTAGAACATTTGACTCCAAATTCTAAAATATTTCATAAATTTCGATTATTTGAATTGATTATGAGATTAATACTTTATCGGAAATTTAGTCATATATAAAATTCTCATCTCTCCCTAAAGTTTCTCTCTCTATATATATACACACACGAGTGTCTCTCTAAGAAAGAGTAACTCACTCTGAGTGTCAAGATATGTTTCATATAAAAAATAAATATATATTGTGATTGTTATTATTATTTATTAAACTCTTACTATAATATTATTGAATTATATATTTGTTCATATCTATTTAATGAGTAAAGACTTAAGTTCATTTTCGTTAAAAAAAAGAAGACTTAAGTTCGTTGACTTATGAGCGTAGGCCCACTAACGTATTTAAAAATGTTTATAATCTTATTATAAAATATACTTTTAAGTAAACTTTCATTCTATGATAGATTTTAAAATAAGACTTATTCTAGTCTCAAATGTAAAATCTAACCCAGTTTCATTCATTGGTCAATCAAATTTGAGGACTTACAAATACAAATTTCATATTAATATTGTAAATTTTTTTTATTTTTTACAATTGAAAATGAAAATAATAAACAGAACGATAATTATTTTTCAAAATAAAAAGAACTTTGTGTTTTTTTATATTATGTGAATGAAATTTTCCGGGTAACAAATTTTAAGCTTACTCGGTCATTGAAACTCTAATGCTATTAATATTGGATAAAAACACGTTAATTTTAGGATAGTCTATTTTTTTAAAAAAAAAATTCTGATTGAGAAATTACATGTGTTTCATAATTTATTAGGTCAAATATTAATCTTGTTTCAACAAATCAATCATTTCCATAAAAGATTTTATCTTTATTTTATTTGACTTTTTTTCACATTACTTATTATTTTCTTATAATGAGTGAAATAAAAAAACCAATTTCAAAATTAAAATGATCAATAAAAAATTCCTATTAAATTTTGAAAGATTTAAATATTTTTAATTTAAAAGAATTTTACACACAATAAGAATCAAATATTGAGATCTTCCATTCAGATACATCTAAGGGAGGGGGCAAGGGCTAGGTGACTTGGTCCCTCCTCTCTACCGTAGGATCCTTTAAGTAGATATGTAAAAAAATAAAAAAAAATGTTAATGAAGGAAAATATATAAGAAAAATAGATTTTTAATTGATATTTACTTAAATTTTTTCCTAGTAATACATCATATATCTAATTTTATCTATAAAATTAATAATAAAATATTTTAAACTTATTATTTATTAAAATTCAAATATTTAAATAGTTGTGTAATTTTTTTTTTTCTAAACTCCCTTTGATACACTATTGGAACCGCCCCTGCTTACACCACTGTGCTATGGGTTAGTTTTGGGTAGTCTTTAATACCGGGAGGTTTTTATTTCCAAACTAATTCACTCCTGCTAATTGGATTTATAGTCATATTATAGCAAAATTTAGCTATGAAAAAGAATGATAATTAATTTTTTTTCAAATATTCTCGTATGATTTTATTGGAATTTTTTTTTATAATCCTGAAAAAAACTTTATTTATATCAAACAGATTCCATCACCTTATAGATAACAATCATTTTCACGTAAAGATTTTCTTTTTCTTCCGATGCTTCTTTTTAAGTGCATACACAGTGTATGCATAAAACCTACCAGTTAAAGGACATAAATGGCTAGACATGCTGTAAGGTGGGATGGATGGTCACGAACAAGAAGGGAGTTGCAATAATTTCGTATAACTTATTATCGCATTTATTACTGTTTCTCCAAATTTGCATGAAAACAAATATGATGAATAAAGATAACTATTTTCAAATATTTTTTCTTTCTTTTTCTCCTTTAAAAAAAAAGAAGTTTTTCTTTTTCCCTTTTTCCTTTTGCTTTTATAATGATACCCTCATTCACATTTTAGAGACATAAATCTGTTTATGAATACTGAATAGCACAATTAACGGGCTAATTAGCAAATACGTGCTAACAACTAACAATTAAAAAGGAGAAAAAAAAGAAGTGTCATGGTGCTGTCGCCGTTCATGCTTCCCCCCTCATTTCTTTTAGAAAATAATATATTTCGTGTTGATTTTTTTTTGTTCAGAAATACTAATTATGTGAAGAAAATTTTCTTAAATTTTATTTAATTGGTGAAAATTATTAAAATAAATTAAAATTTTAAAATGAGGGTGATAAAACAAACATAGAATATAATAGAACTTTTAGAATACCTTCTGTGTTAGATGTCGAGTAAAGATCTTGATTTTAAGATTTGGTCTTTACTAGATCTTGTTATCTTGTAAAGAAAGAGTTGAACAAATCTTTAATATGAAGAATGAGTTTTTGTAGAAAAACCTTAAAGATATGCATAATGTTAAAAAACAAATTCTTTTTCTAAAATATCAAAATGAGATCTACTACTAAAAAAATTAAAAAGATTTTGAGAAATTTTTAATCTTATATAACATTATAAAATTCATCAAAAAGTGATCTAAGATCCCAATTTAACATCTAGTAAAGATGCGAGACATTGGCCAACATGCCACGATTTTAAAATTATTTTATCCAAATGCCATTTACCAGACTGTCACGTCACCTATTTCGCTAATACGTTAGCTGACGTGGCGCAATTTTGTTGGCCACATGTTTCACTATAGGGGCTAACGAAATACGTGGTCAAAACAAACAGGACACGTGGCATACAGAAGGTATTTCGCTAGGGAGTTTAGCGAATTATGCAACAATGAAAAAAAAATATCTCAAAACTTCAAAAGGTCATAACTTTTTATAGAAACGTCCGATTGAGGCATACGATGTGTCAAAACGCTTGAAATTCAGAGAGGAAGCCCTAGGCAAATCTCGAAGGGGATTTGGTCAACACTTTTTTCCAAAAAATGCCTCTAAGTATCTCAAAATTAAGATTTAGGCGTACGATCATCCAAAAATTTGTTTGTTTTCTACTTTTTTATTATTTAATTGGTTAATATAATGCTATTTTTTTTCAATTGCTTCTCTTAATTTCGAGCGTTTTGACATATTATACGCCTCCATAGGACATTTCTATCAAAAGTTAGACAATTTGAAGGAAATATCGTACGCTTAAATCTTAATTTTGAGGTACTTAAGGCATTTTTTGAAAAAAAAAAAGTTGACTAAATCCCCTTTGAAAATTTGCTCAGGATTTTCTCTCTGAATTTCGAGCGTTTTGACATATCGTACGCCTCAACCGGACATTTCTATCAAAAGTTATGACCGTTTAAAATTTATATAATCAATATCATCACTAATCCCCATAATGATCAATGACATGTGTCCCCACCTATTTTGCTTGCCTCCCCATCAAAATACTTTACACTGTCACATGTCCCTAATACTTTGACCATCTATTTTCGCTGGTACCTTTAACGAAATATATGGCTAACAAAATAATGTCATGTCAACTCACATATTTTGCTGGAGATGATAACGAAATATGTCACGTGACAATCTACTAAAATTTATTATGCGCGTAACATTTTGGTATATTTTTTAAAAAAAGTGGAACAGGTCAAAGTCTCTAAAGATGCTCTAGAACTTAATATTAAAAAGTACTTGAATATTTTTGTTGTTGCTGACTTTAACCCTATGTTTGGTTAGGAAGGAAAAAAATGGAAGGAAGAAAAATTTTAAAATTTGAATTAGAAGGGAAATGGAAGGAAGGAAAAATTTAAATTTTTGTAACTAAAAAATAACTTTTCTTTCCATTTTCTCTCCAAACAAACAAAAGAAAATGTTTCGTTAATCGTGTTTTCTTTCTTTTCGATTTTTTTCCTTCTATTTTCTCTTCGACCAAACGGACCCTAAAGAACTTTCGCATTTCCCCCTGAGATTTCAGATCTCCAAGTGGACCGTCTTCTTTGCTGGTCCTGTCGGGACAGTGCCTTTCACTCTTTCAGTTCCTGTTCTGGCTGTGAAATAAGAAAATTAAAACCTTTTCTATTTATTGTTAAAATAAAATTGTTTTTTTCTTCTCTTGAATTGTTCAGCAATGATCAGATTATATCCTTTTGGACAAAATTATATTTTGTTAAATATGAAATTTTTATCATTTCATTGTAAAATAAAAATATTTTATTCTTTTATTTTAAAAATTCTTAATTTTGATCTAATTTTTAATTATGCATATTGTTCTGGAGTCATAATTGGGCCTATGTTAAGGCCCAAATAGTTACAATATGTTATTAAGATTCAGCGTACACGGACCAAGACTCAGTCCACTCAAGCAGTTACGAACGCGCAGGTGGAGGCCGGAAATATAGGAAGCCACTCGCGCACGTTGCAGTTAGCCAACGGTCAGGTATTTCATCTATAAATATGGCTCGCT
>PYAF01006024.1:1227338-1252381 GCA_007407185.1 Glycine tomentella | reverse complement strand
TGTTAAGGCCCAAATAGTTACAATATGTTATTAAGATTCAGCGTACACGGACCAAGACTCAGTCCACTCAAGCAGTTACGAACGCGCAGGTGGAGGCCGGAAATATAGGAAGCCACTCGCGCACGTTGCAGTTAGCCAACGGTCAGGTATTTCATCTATAAATATGGCTCGCTCGTTGGTGAAAGGTACACACACACACTCTAGCTCTCTCTCTCTTTCAATTACACAGAGCACACACCCCACTCCAATTGGTGTATTTCTGTGATCTTCTGCTTCAGGGTATCATCCTCCATTGATATCCTTGGAGTTACGGAGTTAGAGTAATCAAACAATAATCATACAGCGCTTTCGTGCTGTACATTTATGTTCTAGAAACTATACAGAACACATATGTTTTTTTATTTGATTTTATTTTGATTTAATTGAATAGTAGATGTGTTTGGGACACATGACCAACTAAAAAAATTAGATTATTTTAATAATTAATTATAATCAAAATTAATTTTGGTTTAGATAAATCAACACATTTTTTAAAATTTGAGAATCAAATTTATATGTGAATCTTATCATATTTGACTGAAAATATAAAGAATAAAAACAATTTTTTTCCGCTCATTCTTGCAAGTTAATTCTGTTGGAGTATATATTAAATGTTGACACATGACCATCTTCATTTGTATTTGAGTGTTGCTACATATAGAGAATTAACCCGTGAACATGGAGGTACATGACAATGGTGGCTCTCCGAGCCAGAGTCTGTCAGAGTTGCAGATTGTGACTATAATGAGCGTGCCACCCCTCAAGATAACTGAACCACGAGCAGTTCGCAAAGTTTTGGTGAGTGAGGACAACACAAGGGGCATTCATGGATGCTACCGAGTAGTTATGTACTATGAGAATTTGAAGGAGGAGGAGCATGGTTGGTGTTTAGCTGGTTGGATTGTGGAGTCACTAGCCAGGGTTCTGTTGGATCACCCTCTACTCGCTGGTCGTTTTCAAAAAAGGGATGACACATGTTTCGAAATTGTGGCTAATGATTCTGGCATTCGACTCTTGGAGGCATGCTATCCGACCACCTTGTCACACTTTCTTGAGCTGAATGGAAAAGAACAACATCTTGAAGCTGAGCTTGTGTTCTGGAAGGAAATTGATGCCCAGTATCCTCAGTTTTCTCCCCTGTTTTATGTTCAGGCAAATCTTACACACACACACACACATATATATATATATATACGTATATATTCTCTTTTATTTATTTTTAAGAGAAAGCTTAGGCTTTGTTTACTTGTCTATTTTTACTTTTTAATCATAAAATTACCGCCTATTGTTTTCAAAGTTTTTTATAGGAAAAATCATTGAAAATAAAATGTCAATTTTGAAACTAAAAAGTGAAAATAGAAAAACAGAAGTAGATAAACGTTTTTTAGATGTAGTTCTTTAGATACTTTTAATGGTGTTAGCCAATCAGAATACGAATTTCACTTCGATAACTTGTGTATTTCTCTAACACAAAAATCTTTATTACGCAGGTTGTCGAGGAGAGACTCTAAATCTAATCGGACAATAACACCTAAATAATTGCATCTAAGTTTTCTTTATATATATATTTGTTTTGAATGGATTAGAAGTGTTTGGATGTTGTTTCTAAAATTTCAGGTGACCAACTTCGAATGTGGAGGATACTCGATTGGTGTCAGTTGCAGCCTTCTATTGACAGAGGATTTTTTGGTCGAAAACTTCCTCGGGAAATGGGCAGAAGTACACAACAACATGTCACCCCAACATGAAGAAATTCAGACACCCATATTTCACCACTCTCGTTTGAAAAATCCAGAGTCTCTCCCACCCGATATAATAAGGCGCACTAAAAGCCAAAACGGGGCTCGAAGCATGGTGTTCAAAATCACTACCGAAGATGCAAACTTTAGCAAGGAACTGTGGAGGGAATTGGCCATGCTTTGTGTTGAGGAAGCAGAACAAAAGCTAGGCACAAGTTTGGGTTCAGAATTTTCTTTGGTAGTGAAAGAGTCCTCGGAGGTGACCAAGGTAGAAACTTGCTCAATGAATGGATGGAGTATGGAGGGAATGAGGGTGAAGCATGAGATGAGTGCAAGCACGTGGGAAGAGTTTGGAGTGTATGAGATAGCATTTTTTGAGGGAAACAAACCCGTGCGAGTTTCTTGCTGGATTGATTCGGTGAGTGATGGGTATGCTATGGCAGTTCCACTCCCTTACCTCAAGCAGAAAAATGCATGTGCTGTCATTCTAGTTTCACCCCTTCTTTAAGCCACGGTGTATAAGCTTCTGATTTCTAATAAATTTTTTTACACACCAGAGATTAAGGCCACAATGTATTATAAGGATTAATAAAATTTTAATATTATGCAGTGTTCTGTGTGATATTAGTGTTATGCAGTGGTGTGGTGTACACTTTTCGTGTATTAAATGGATTCGGTTGCAAATTAATTGGCCCAACTGTTTATCCATATAAAAATAATTTTTTTTTTAAATCATTTCAATCATTTTTCAAGTTTTTTTTTTTAAAATCATGTTCGCCTAACCTATTTAAACGTCGATTTTTTTACATGATGGTAACTAACACACACACACAAAAAAGTGAATATATTTTAGTTGTCTCATTTAGCAACAAACTCATATAAATGAATCCGAATTGGATTGGGTATTTCATACAGGTGTACAGAATAACCGATTCGGAACAAACTGAATTATAATCGAACTGGTTTTTATCGGATATACCCACCTTCAATCCAAATTTCACTACGGATTCGGCCAATCAGTAGTGTTTCAATAATTCCACGTCATTCTTGGCTTCCGTGGGACCCTCCACAATCGCCACGTCAGCAGGCGCAAATTAACGTGTCTGTTACATTTCGCACACAATACCCACGACTGCATCGAAGGGAAATTTTGATAAAGAAAAGGGTTTTAAGTTGGGGGTAGGGGAAAATGGAAAGTGGGAGAATTAGTAGTGAGAAAAATGCGATTCGAATTGAGAATCCATTTACTTTGAAGGTGGGTCAGGTGTTTACAGGTTTCGGTATCGGCTGCGGAGTCGGCATCGGCGTTGGTCGCCCTTTAAATTTGGGTATTCATTCATTCATTCTCTTTAACGAAAGTGATGTTATGTATTTGTGAAATTCTTTGAATATGTATATATTTTTTTACCAATGCTTATTGATTATTCCATTTAGGTGCAATACCTATGTTGAATCAAGTAATGAGTGCCACCAGAGGTGCCACCGATGCATTTTCTGGTGTTAGCAGGCATGTCAATACTTCTGTAAGACAACATTTATCAAAATGCTGTTACTAACTTACTACTACCGTCTACCACTTTTAATGAAAATATTAATTTCTTGTATTTTATTTTATACAGTTGAGGAAGTTGGGAGCCAAGAATATTGAAGTTGGTATTGGATGTGGGGTTGGTTTTGGTCATGGTTTTGGAGTTGGTATGCCATATCAATTCTTTGCCAACTGTTTCACCTTTTTTTTCTGATTTTTATGTTATCACGTTTCAGTTATGTGATAGATATAATGTTGCATCATATGAATTCCCTTGTTTAGCCTGAACATTGGATAATCATGTCATTTGTTCAATTTTTTCTTGTTTGAGTCATTATGTTCTATTGGTTTGGTCTTTGTCTTCGTAACTGTCTTTTTGAACTATTGCAATGTGTTTAGTTATTATATTTTCCCAAAAAACTTAGAACACTTTTTCTGAGTAGTTCCCAAAATGATTCATATATGGAACTGGAGTTTTCGTGTTTCAACATTTTATATGCTCAGAAAATCTAACAAATGCTCCTAGGAGACAGCTTTCAAGTGTCTGCCTCATCAAATTGATTTTTAAACTATATAAGGAACTATGGTTCACTGAATGATGCTACTCAGCTGTGATGATATGTTATGCTATGCATCAGAGAAAGAATTACATTAAACAAATTAAAATGTAATGTTATACTTTAACATGCATCAAACACTAAAGAAAAAGAAAGTGGAAGCAGTAGAGGTTCTCTAGAAATTGCCACAACGTTCCTAAATCTCAGGATGCTGTAGACTCAAATGCTGATTATGCTTGAAAGTTGAAACTTAGTTATCATCTATATATCCTGGCCATATTTTCTGTGTCACTTGATATGGTGGATTCTGTTTGACTATTTCAGTTGACAAAGGCTCTCCATGTTTTATGCATTTGCTTTGGTTGATGGCTAAAGTTTTTTGTGTTTTTTTTGGGTGTCAGGTCTTGCTGTGAAACCAGTGGTTTTGAATCAAATTCAATCTTGTCTTGTAGTATGTGAATTTTTTTTCTCATAAAATAAAATAGTGTTCTATATTTCCCTTTTATGTATCTCATGGCTAAAATATTGAATTTTGTAGGATGTAATGACAAAGGTGATGACAAAGATTGGACTTAGTCCAAATTTACCCTTTAGTCAGGGTGCATTTCCACCATCCTTGCAAAGTGCTGCAAGCACAGTCAATACAAACCAAAGTTCTGCTGGTAGCATGATGCAGTTGGCAACTAAATCAGTTGATCAAGTATCTCAAGGCCTGCCAGGGTCTCGACCTGTGCAAATTGGTTCAGGTTCAGATTTTGAAAATAATCCATTAAGAGTCACTGCAGTTGACTCTGCATTTGGCAGCCGGACCGAGAAGGTTATTAGCAACTTTCTGCAAAATCCACTATTGAAGGGAGAAGGAGGAGGAGTTGAAGAAGCAGTATGCACTCATTCTCATAAATGACTATTAGATGCTATGCCTTTTCTTCTATTCATTCCAGCCCATTAATTTGATTTTTTAATGATTTTTGGTAAAAAATTTAAAATAACTTCTAACCTAGATTTTTCACTTACATGTTATTCCTTTATACAAGTGGATGAAATGAAAGAATTTGCATTCTGTATTTTTACAGTGTTGAAAGAAGGGATGTAGACTATAGGAGGCATTTGCATCTTGGAATAATTATAGCCCTGGAATGTGTTTCCTTTTTTTAATGTGTTAATACTGGGAAAGTTCAAGACGTAGAGCCTGTTTGGATACAAGGGCAAAAGTACTTATGAAAGCTTCTCTACTGAAAAAAGCTCTATATTTCCAATATAAAAGCTCTCAAAAGCACTTATGGTTTGTATCCAAACAGACCCGTAGTATGGAGATGGGGCAGGTAGGCTAAAATTCAGGTAAAGCAGCCTTGGTGGAATCTAGTAGCCTCCAAGCTACTTGAGTTATGCCTCTTGGGTGGAATGTGATTCTTGAAATGTTGCCAGAAGTGTTCGGTTTTCAGAAATGTTCAAAATTATTTTGTGGAATTCCTAAAAAATTAATGACTATCCATGGTGGGATGGCGGCAATAGAGGTAACAGTTATTGTGGTGGTGGCAATGCTGGTGTGATTTTGCTGCTGGGTTGGTGGTAACAAGGGTGGAGGAATATAACTAAAAGTGATCTGGGTTGGGAAATGATGTCTATTTTCACATGCCTTTCCCGGGCATTAATGAAAAACCCTTCTCTTCCTATGGAATTTTTTTGGGCCATGACAAAGGAATGTTACATCATTCACTCGAGTATATTTTTAAACTTCATCAAGCATGGTACCGTGATATCCTGAAAATTACATATTCACATATGAACCACCTGGATCGATAACGTATCCTTTCTTTTAGTGTTTTAAATATCAAAATTGTTTGTGTTTGTTTTTGCACCCCTTCGTCCTCTCAGAAAATGACTGTACATGATCAGGCTTGAGAAACAGAAGTTCTGTTAGTTGATATTTTTTAGCCTGGAAAGATATGGTTATTAGTTGAAGGGATGAGTATAAACTCTTTCAATTTTTTTACCTCTTTCTGTGTGCATCATTTGTTATTGCTAAATACTGTTTGTTTGTTTATATACTCTTTAATGATTGATTATGGTATTCTAATTTTAATACATAATTTCCTTGCAATTAAATTATTAATACGATCTTGTTAGAAGTCTTCTTGTTTATGAAATGTTTTTCAAAACTATAATGTGTATTACTGGACAAAATTATCATGTTTTTCCCAATCAATATGCATGTGAATGATAGAATGTCCATCGCTCCATAATATTCCCCCTTTCCTCTTTTTCTGAGTTTTTCGGCGGCTAGTCAAATATTATATGAAATTCTGATTGTAAGATACATTGTAGGTTGGACGTTTGCAGTCAGAAAGGACAATGCTTCAGATGGTAATTTTTATGTACAGTTAGTTAGATTCTCAATCTTATACCTAGGGCATATCTATACTCTGTTGAACTTTTTAATGGTTCAGTAACAAATTATTATTTTAACTTTTGACCCAAAAAACTTATAATTTTTAAGTATTTTTATTTTTTTGTGTGGATTTAGGTTTTGAAACACCAGCAAATCATTGAAGAACTTGTGGAGGAAAATGAGAGGCTTCGCCAGATACTAATGGAGGACCTGAAAATACCATCTAGCAAACTTGAAGCAAGTTCTTCAGGTAGAAATAGGAATAGGTCTCCATGTACTGATTGTTTTGAGTGCCGAAGAAAACAAAGAAAAAAGTAGATTAGTAATATTCGTAAGTGCTTGCATGCTAAAGGGTCTCCCCGTTATCGCGCTTCACTGCATTTTTTGGGTTTTGTTTGTTCCAGTGGGCAGAGGCATGCAGTACCTCTGCTAGTTTGAGTTTAAGGTCATCATAGATTACGAATTTCCGGCGATTTTAATTTAATGAGTTAGTAGTATACAATGAAATGAAATTATTATTTCTTATATAAATATTTTATGATAAAATGAAATTTTAAAAAATTCTTAATACGTACTCAAATTGGCAAAAAGTAAAAGAGACATTTCGGATGGAATAGATAAACAGTATTTCAAATAATCAAACTTAATTCTATTCAACAATTTTTTATTAATCTAAAAATGGCGTCAAAATAGATATTTCCTTATAGTGAGCAAGAGAAAATATGTTATTATTAATTTATTTTAAAATTTATAATCTTAAGTTCTTAACTCACTTGAATCTTAAATCTCCGTCTTTTTCCCCCCTCAATTTTTCTTTGCAAATCATAACACCCTAGAGTGCAATTGTTTTTATATTGTCCATTATTCCAACATTTTGTATTGAGAATTGACCAAAGTCCAAAAGTAGATCTTCTCTGGTGTTAAGTATACAATTCAAATCGTGAGTGACGACAATCTAGAATATGCTCTAATATTGGGTCATTAATGAAGTTGATTTAGGGCCCGAGTGGAATAGTTGAGTTTTGGTTTTTGTTTTTTAAGTATAATTTTAAAAATAAAACGTGTTTAGTAAAAATGAAGTTAAAATCATTTTCGAAATACTTATATACTCATTTTCAAAATAAAAAAAAAAGTTTTATGAATTTGGTTTAGTTTTAAAAAAGTACACATTTTTCATATTTGACAATCACATTTTTTGTTGTTATCACTAATATCGTCACCACTATAATCGTTACTGTCAATACTATTATGACTACCATCACATCGTCACTGGTATTGTCATTATAACTACCACCAACGTCGTTGTAATCACGTCGTTGTAATCACTGGTTGTTAACACCAATATCGCTATCACTATTATCATCACCATTGCACTGACACCAACAACATTACTACTACCACCACTAATGTCACCACTGTCACCGCCACCAATGTTGCTACCCCCATCATCATTATCGTCAACGCCATTGTCACTATTGTTACCACCACCACCACCAATAACACTTGTCATCGTCGCCACCACCACCAATGCCACCTTTGTCACCGCCATCAACCACCACCAACGTTGCTGCCATAATCATCACCAGCATCGCTGTCACCACCATCACCATTGTTGGATCACACACATGCCTAGTCTAAAACAATCAATACAAATGCCTCATCTATCAAAACATGTTAAACATTGCAAAATTATCAAACCAAAAATTAAAATTAGGGGCTTCAAGCTTTGTTCTAACAACCATCACCATCACTACCATTACCACTGCTGCTACCACCAATACCACCTCTATTATCGCCACCAACCACCACCAACATTGTTGCCATAATCATCACCAACATCGTTGTCACCACCACCACCATTGTTGGATCACACACATGCCTAGTTTAAAACAATTAATACAAGTGCCTCATCTATTAAGACATGTTAGACATTGCAAAATTATCAAACCAAAAATTAACACTCGGGGCTTCAAGCTTTGTTCTAACAACCATCACTACCATTGTTACTACCACTGCTACCATCAATCCCACATTTGTCATTGTTGTTGCTACTGTCACCATTGGCTGTCATCATCAGTATCGTTACTACCACCACCATTATCATCACCTTTATCGTCATTGTCACTGCAACAACTACTGAAATCTCTATTGTTATCTTTGATGACATCACCATCATCACCATTGTCGTCACTCCTACAAAAAAAAAAAAAACACTCTTAAACTAATTTTAATATAATATGAAACTTTCAAAATAAATTTATTTTGAAACTAATCAAAATTTAAAATCTAGTTTTAATTTTTTTAAAAACTCAAACTAAAAGCTTATTGTTATTTTTAAAATTTTCAAAACTCAAACCTAAAAAACACTCCAAACAGGATGTTAAGTTTTGATATCAAATAGAGTGCAATAATTTTCACACTGTTATTCCAACAATTTGTAATTAATGAGAACTGACCAAAAATAGACCCATCTAGGTTTCAAGCTTACAATTCAAATCTTAAGCGTTTCTTTGAATAATCTAGAACATGTTCTAATATTGTGTCATTAATGAAGTTGGTATATGCGATCCCAAAAGAAATATTTTTTTAGGGTAGCAATTTTGTTCAGATAATGAAGTGGCCGAAAAAAGATAATGAAGTCGCCAAAGCCTGCACAAAATTATTATAAATGAAAGCAAGATTAGCTAACAAATCAGACACTTTATTGCCATCCTTCTTTGTGAACACTAAATTATGGTCTGCAAATAGAAAGAGTCTTCTCCAATCACTTAAAAATCCTTGCCAGTAGCCGCGATCCATTCTATGGTTGTGATCCAAAAAGAAATTTATTAACAAGATCCCTTTTTGTAGTACAAGGTGATAATGACTATGGTCAATATCTCAAGGACCTTGTTAAATCATTTTTATTGAGAGTGTTGAAAAATAAATTAAAAAGAAGCTTGGTGACGCATCAAAACACTTAATTCTTAATTAGCAGAGTCAGTTCTTATTATCGTTCATCATTGTAACAAGTTTATGAAGTCTACGTGGAAGAAGACAAATGTAAGCATGTTGCTTATACAAGCAATAGTTGCACCTGACGATGAAAGAAGTAAAAGCGAGAGTGAAATGCTTATTTTTTAAATATATCACAAATTAAGCAGAGGATTTTTGAAAGTGTGGGCACAAAACAAATGCAACACATTAAAATGGGTTCAAATTTTTCATTGACCGTAAAAGAATCATTAACCGTGATAAGCATTAAGAAGGGAGGCCAATTAATTCTCTCACTGGTTTCTCAGAGTCCGAAAATGGAACAAAAGAGTCCCCCTTTTTTCATTTGCTTACTTGATACGCCCACTGCATCATCAGTGGAAAATGGAGGGAAATTTTGAGAAAGAAGAAAGTGATGCTTAGCTTTTGATGAGAAAGAAAAGGAACAAGTTACAGGGGAAATGGAAAGTGACACACTTAATTTGCAGTGAAGAAATGCATTTTGAACTTAGAAAGAATCCATTTACTTTGAAGGCAGGTCAAGTACTTTGAGGTTTTGGAATCAGCCCTTTAAATTTAGCTACTTCCATTACACCTGTCTTTAGTCTTTGGAACATACATAGAACCAGATGGACTGGACACGCTTTTTCAAGCCCAAAACTCCCCAAACTTCACAGAAAACGAGTATTTGTTTTTCCCACTTCCCTACACTTTTATATATCACAATTCATATTCATATGTCTCTTATTTTCTTAAGCATTGTATACTTTCAATGAAAAGTCCATATGCTTGTTTGTACATTCACTCATTTTTCAATACTTGGATTTACTTATTTATTTTCCAATGCTGGACACTAAATAGTCCATTCTCCTTATTGCAGGTCATATTTGTTTACACTTGAAAAATGTTATTAAAATATGTTGGGTTAATGTTACCTTTTGATCCATTATATTTAACATATTAAAATTTAAAATTTTTATTATAATCTTTTTACGTTCTTAAAATGTATCATTTTTATCTTTTTTTTTTAAATTTAAAAGTTAATATAACACTAACTTTTTAACGAAAAATTGAAAAAAATATCAAAACAATACATTTTGAAAATATAAAAAATCAAAATGAAATTTTTAAAATTTGATATATCAAAAGTAAAATAAGTGTGAAACATCACCAATCAAAAGTGTCATAAAGTCAAATATTGTCGAAGTTTTACTTTTTTTTAACCAAATCAGTTTATATGTATTCATTCCCTGTAGGTGCAATACCCACGTTGGATCAAGTAATGAGCGGCACCAAGGGCGCAACGGATGCATTTTATAGTGCCAGCAATTCGGTAAGGAAAAATTCATCATCTTCCTAGCTATTTTAAGTATGTTGTCATGACCATGTTGCTTTTGGTGAAATAATGAAATATCCGTTTCTTTTATTTTATACAGTTTAGGAAGTTGGGAACTTCGAGTATTCCGGGTATGGCTGTTGGATATGGAATTGGTTTTAGTCATGGCTTTGGACTTGGTATGCCATATGTATTCACATTTCTCAATTCTTTGCCAAATAAATAATAATAGTATGTTTCACCTTTTTTCTGACTTCTATAACATTAGGAATTTGTTATGATATTGCATGATATATATATATATATATATATATATATATATATATATATGCATTCTTTGGATATGCTCTCTGCACATTCATTCATCAATTGATGGCAGAGTTTTCATTTACTCAATATGGCAGGCCTATCAATGAGATCAGGGGTGAATCAACTTCAGTCTAGTCTAGCAGTATGTGGGAATTCCTCTCATCTCAAAAGTATTGTTGTCTTCTATTTTCTACCAATTATATATCTCATGAAAAAATCTTGAATTTGCTAGGAACCAATGACAAAGATGATTGAGCTTATTCCCGGTTTACCCTTTGGTCAGGGTGCATTGCCAATGCCAACATCCTCAAAGAGTGGGCAAATTTCTGCTGAAAGCATAATGCAACGGGCAACTAAATCATTTGATCAAATTTCTCAAGAAAGCATGATGCAGTTGGCAAGTAAATCAGCCAACCAAATATCTCAAGGTCTTGTAGGGTCTCAACCTACAACGATTGATTCGGCCTTTGACAAGAAACTGTTAAAAAGGGCTGCAGTTGACTCTGCATGTGACACCCAAACAGAGAAGGCGATTAGCAACTTTCCGCAGAATCGATTATTGAAACAAAAACCGGTTTCAAAACAAATTTTAAAAAAATCCAAACTTCTAAATATAAATATAGATTTTAAATCCAATTTATTTAATTGGGTATGAATTTTGATTTTTGTCTGATTAGTGTACTGTTCATTTTATAGCAAAAATATGTCATAGCATAATTGATAGTATATAACTTTTCATAACGTAAACGATGATATATTCTCAACCTTAGTACGTAAACTAGGGTACATGTATACTTTTTGTGGAACTTTTCCGTCAAATCAAATATCGGTGTTGTTATTGTGGATTTAGGTTATGAAACAGCAACAAATCATTGATGAACTTGTGGAGGAAAATGAGAAGCTTCGGCAGATACTGCAAGCGAAGAACCTGAAAATACCATAAGCTTCAAGCAATTAAGTTCTCCAGGTAGGATTAGAAAGAGGTTGCATGTATTGATTATTTTGAGTGCCCAAGAAAACAAAGAAACGAATAGGTTAAGATTAAGAAAAAATGTGTTTGGCAAATTCTTTTTATCACATTTTCTGTTATTGAATGAGTTTTACGTGGATCTTGCTTAAAACAACTTCTCTGTCCTTAAAAAAAAAAAAACATAACTTCTTTGTCTTTACTATTTACAGGTACGTACGTTGCCAATTTCAAAACAAGAAAATGACTAAAACGTTGTAGAGCTAAAAGAAAAACAAAAATCCCTACATCAAGACGAGAATTTATTTTATTTTATTTTTTACAGCAAGATATGGAATTTCTATGCCTAAGTATTACTTTGACAACTATTTCTTTTGTTTTTAATACTGTAACCGCTACGTTTCTTAAATGTGTAATCAATATGGAATATCCCATCAATATTAATTGCTGTTAAATCGTTTTGTTTAGTACTGATTATGGATCCTTTTGTGAGTATAATAACAAATAAAGGAAAAAAAACAAATAAAGCTAAAAGAAAAATTCTCCATGTGTTTGGTAAAGAAAAATTCTCCGTGTGTATTTTTATCCCTAAAGTTTTTTTCCTTGCGCGCCTTTTTCTCTTTTTTAATGCTTAACCTAATCGTAACTTTTTTTGGTGAACACCTAATCGTATGTTAAGCTTAAATAACATCTAGTTCTCATCAAACATAGTTGGACTGCTCAAAAGAAATTTGGTCTACGTCCCATACAACTTGGACTTAATTTAACTAACTTACATGACCATATAAAGCTAATCTCGCAGCCTTCTTCCCAATAGCAACAAAATCTGCTAAATGACTGAATTTGGTGAAGGTTCCTTCATATGAAATGATATTTTGGATCTCAGCTTTTAGATGACACTAATTTCAACTCATTCTAATACCTTAACCCCATATGTGTGTGGATTCTTTGCAGTCCCAAAAATTTCAACCATTAAATATAATAATTATACATTAAATAATAAAATATAACTAAAAATAATTGGATGATGACCCCAAGATGCTGCAGTTACTTTAGAAATGCAGGGAATCTTAATTAGTCCTGGTCCAAATTAATGTAAACAATTTACTAAGCAAAGGTTAGTCTCCACTTGTCATCTCCTTTCTCCAACTTTGACCTAGGAAGAAGTCATGTAAGTCCTGACATAAAAAAAGAAGTTGCAAAACTCTTATTATCTTTTCAATGAGATCAAGATCACCTCATTTAACTAAATGTAACTCAAGATATTCGTACAGAAGCAGGAAAGATCTTAAAAGGCCAAAATTTTAAAATTAAGCATAAATTTATACAAAACCATCTCCAATGCTGTTAACTCAATTCTTAACTAGCATAATCAGTTCTTATTTTTGTTCATCACGGGAACAAGTCTGCAAGTCTATGCGGAAGACATAAGTAAGCGCGCATCGTTTTTTATACAAGCAACGATTGCACCTTCCAACGATGAAAGAAGCAAAAGCTCAACGATAGTGAAAGATTTACTTTTGAAATAAATCACAAGTTAAACAGAAACTTGGTGGAAGAGTGAAAGATTTGTTCTTTACAGTTGAGAAATAAAATAGCATGTGTGTGTCTGAGTATCTATGTTGTTGTTGTTGTTTTCTTACATGATACGCTTACTGCATCATCAGTGGAAGATGGAGGGACATTTTGAAGAAAAAAAAGAGTGATGCTTGGCTTTTGATGAGAAAGAAATGGACTTTTGAACTGAGAATCCATTTACTTTGAAGATGGGTCAAGTACTTTGAGGTTTTGGAATCGGTTTGACCGTTTGGATTTGTTTGTTGTTGATTCTGGTGGTAGAAATTAATTTTGTACAAAAGTCTATTTTGTATGTTTGTCTCTTGTGATGGTTTGGTACAAATTTTGTTGAAGTTGTCTGTTTGTTGATTGTAATGGTTATTGGAACCATTTTGTAATCTCACTTTATTGATAGTGAAGAATTTGGGTGGATTTCGAGATCGTCATGTAGTTTTTATTTCTCACATTGAGAAGGTTTTCCACCTTAAAAATTGTGTTGTGTTACTTACATAATTATTGTTTGTGTATAAAGTATTTTGCTTGTGCAAGAGCATTCATAACAGAATCCTGGAAGAGGAAATTGGTATCTTTTTCCCAACACCTAAACCTTGGATGCTGTGTAGACTCAAGGCTGAGCTTGAATGGAACTATGTTATTATCATTTATATGCTCTTGACCCTCGTTGCTACTTGACATGAGTGGAATCTGTGCTTGCTTATTTTCAGTTGTCAGTTGACAAAGAATCTCCATGTTTTGTGCACATTCTTCAGCTTATGGCTGAGTTTTATTTTACTTACCATGACAGGCCGATCCTCGAAATAACTTCAATCCCGTCTAGTACTATGTGAAATTTCCCTTATCTCAAAAGTATTTTCTTCTATGTCCTTCCTTTTATACTTCTCATAATAAAATCTTGAATTTGCTAGGAACCAATGACAAAGATGATTGGACTTATTCCCGGTTTACCCTTTGGTCAGGGAGCATTGCCAATGCCGGAACCATCAAAGAGTGCCCAAAGCAAGGTCCCTACAGACCAAATGTCTGCTGAAAGCATGATGCAATTGGCAACTAAATCAGCAGACCAAATATCTCAAGGAAGGATGATGCAACAGGCAACTAAATTAGTTGACCAAATTTCTCAAGTTGGTAAAAAATAGTAGTACTAAAAAAAAATCACTTTCTATTTTTAATAGTTTAAAATTAATATCTTAATGACCAAAGTTACCAAAATCTTTTAGTTTTAACTAAAAGCATTCTCAAGTTGCACCGGTATTACTTTGCTTAAAAGATCACTCTTTATATATATATATATATATATATATATATATATATATATATTTGTATTTGCAGGTACATTGCCAATTTCAAAAGGAGAAAATGTCGATAAAAAAAAGTAGAGCTAAAAGAAAAATCCTACAACTTGACGTGGAATTCTTATGTCAGTTTTAACTAAAGATTTGATAACTACGGTCTTTTTTGTATTGTAGCAACTAAGTTTTTTTAATGTGTGAATATGGACTGTTCCATCAATAATCAATAATTGCTGTTACATCGATTTGTTTATTACTGATCATTGATCCCTTTGTAGATGATACTGGAGAAGTTTTTATATTTTGAATTCATTGCGATGGAATCTAGCTACTGCTTTATTTTCTGTGGTACAAAATTCTCCATGTGTATTTTTATCATAAATGAATAAATTCTATAACTTTTGGCATATATAAAAGAATAATACCTATTGTATAATTAGCAAAATTTGAAATATGCTAGTTTATGACTTTTGCGTTGGGATTGTATTCTGTCTAAAGTAAACCATGAGGCCAAGGATGAGCTCTTTCCTGTTCCACGATTTGATGTTGGCCTTTACAGACAATTTTATTCAACACATTAATTCAGTCCACACATTCTGCTAGCTTGTAATTCAATCCACTCATCACTCTCCTCTTAGGTTTGTGTTGTGGTTCTAATGTTACTTCCCAAGTGGACAGACAGAGGGGTAGATAAGTGTCTTCCATCCATGTCACAAATGGAGAACAATTATACCCCCTTTTTTTTCTGGCTTTGCTATTCAGTAACAGTATAACAACACTCCACTGGTTATTTAAACATTAATATTGTGTTCCTTACAGTTGACATAGTTAGGGCAAGAGACACAACGTGCACATCACTTTCTACACAAGTGTTGATTTTCCGAAGGAAAGACCCACCATCCAATATCATCATCTTTATATTCTTCCACCACAACTTGTTGGGTTCCTCTTTAATCATTTCTTCTACACTAATAAAATTCCAAAGTGCCACTTCCACCTCTCTCTTCTTCAAAAGCAAAGTCACCTTCAACATGTTCCTCTCTTAACATCTAGCTGTGCCAACTAACCTTTCTTCTGTCTCCCATTCCTCTTCCCCACCACCCAATTGACCTTAAGATATGATGTAATTGAGTATCCTCATCATGTGCTCCCCGTTAAGTATCCTCCCCTCACTTGCTTCAGAGTTATAGTTGAAGTTAGATGAATCCCTTGTTATTTCTACCTATAAAGTTGTCCAGCTAAACTTAACAAACTTAACTAATTCATCATATATCAAAAAGGTTTTGATTAATTTAACATAATGCATATAAATTTTATAAATTTTTGGTCCTATTTTATATTTTAAAATATAAAAAAAAAACTAATTGTATCTTTTTCCCATTAATATTATTTTGAAATAAACGTGCCTGTAAATACGTCAATTGGCAAAGGAACAACTAATTGTATCTTTTTTATTATATGAATATTAAAATATTGCGCATACAATATATTTGTCTAAAAAGCTTTGTCAAATCCTTAAACTAGATCTATTTAACTTTTTTTACATATATAAAAAAAGAAGTCATATCCTAACTTCTTGTATTATTACGCTGCCAAGTGCAAGTTTGGAATTTATTACTAATATCATTTAGTGGATTCAACAGAAAGTGAGATTTAAAATAATTGAGATTTTTTGTAAAAAATAATGATATGTAAAGCTTTTTAATTAACATGTGATTTTTTTCTTTAAAAAATTAATAACAAATGTTTTCAAGTTTTAGCTGTTTTTAGCTTTGGATTGTCTTTCACATATTGAAGTTGTGATTGACCCCTGTACTATTTGGATATCGGGTGTATGTCATATAACACGAATTAACGTTGAAAAATTGGCCAAAGTGCCACAGTTAAAGAAAAAAAAATGGTAAAATGTTACGGATTAAAGAGAAATTGTCAAAGTGTCACAGTGCTTATTTCGTTGGACACATCAGCGATATTAGTGGGCTGACGTGGCGTGCCAGGAATGGTGTACCAAATTTGCTGGAGAGAGAAGCTAAATAGGTATGATGTAGCAAATTTTTCGTAATTGCTTAGAAATTTCAGAAGGCCATAACTTTTGACTGGGATATCTAATTGAGGTAAAATCAGTGGCCAAACGCTCAAAATTGAGAGCAGAAGGCCTGGGCAAGGGAACTTGCCCAAATTTTTTTTCTAAAAGAGGTCTCTAAGTGTCTCAAAATTCCGATTTATGTTTCAATCATTCGAAAAATTTATTTTTGTCTACTTTTTTTAATTATTTAATTATTTAATTTAATGTTATTTTTTATTTTTTCAATTACTTCTCTGAATTTCAAACATTTTGACATATCATACGCCTCCATCGGACATTTCTCTCAAAAGTTATGATATAAAATTGATAGTGCATATAAACTTCGAACAATGATATTTTTTGAGAGAAACGTCCAATGAAGGCGTATGATATGTCAAAACGTTCGAAATTCAGAGAAGTAATTGAAAAAATAAAAAATAATATTAAATTAAGTAATTAAATAATTAAAAAAGTAGACAAAAATACATTTTTCAAATGATTGAAACTTAAATCGCAATTTTGAAGCACTTAGAGACCTCTTTTGGGAAAATTTTTTGGGCAAGTCTCCTTGCCCAGGCCTTCTGCTCTCAATTTCGAGCTTTTAGCCACCAATTTCGCCTTAATCGGACATCCCAGTCAAAAGTTATGGCCTTCCAAAATTTTTACGCAATTACGAAAAATTTGCCATGTCATACCTATTTAGCTTCTCTCTCCAGCGAATTTGGTACGCTACTCCTGACACCCCACGTCAGCCCACTAATGTCGCTGATGTGCCCAGCAAAATAGACATTGTGGCACTTTAACAATTTCTCTTTGATCCGTGGCATTTTGCCATTTTTTTTTTACTGTGCCACTTTGACCAATGTTTCAATTAACGTTAGAGAGCAAATGATATATGAAATTCCAATAGGCATATAAGAGACAAGCCTGAATAAACTAGATCCAACAAGATATAGATGTCAGAAGTAGCATTTCTAAGTAAAATCCTCAAATTGAAGGCAACCGTACAATACAAGTCACCAAATGAAATCTCTATTATTGAGCAAGCTACCAAATGCTCCAATGCGATAAATCACTCGCACACCCTCCCTAACAAAATATGAAAAGGAAAAGGGAGAGAAAAAGCTACAGAACAAATAGACATGATTCTCTGTGGGTTTAAGCAGCAAGAAGTATTGCTGCAGCCGCAAGGAATGGCATGAAGAAGGTGGTTCCATGAATAAACGCATTGCTGGGGCTTGAGGGCACCGTATTGTCAGACGCCGCCGGTGAGGGGGCAGATGGTGAAGGTGGCGATGAGGTGCTAGCTGGGCTTGGGCTTTCAGTGGGTGGTGGGGAGGGTGACATTTGTGGTGGAGGAGTTGTTGGGGACATTTGGGGTGGGAGAGTAGAAGGTGCAGGGGAAGGAGCTTGTGCTGTGGTTATTTTCACCAGAGACAATAAAATGGCTAGCACCGGAATGGCACGTGTGAGTGCCATGCTTACACAAACACTTGGGTCGCAGAGGAGAACAGAGCAATGGAACTGGTGATTGGATATTATATAGAATAGAAGCAATAAAGATAAGCAAATTTTTTAATCATGCCTGAGATTGACACGCATTTGAGACACACATAAAGTTGAAGGCATCTTCTGCGGTCCGAACTAGCCAATGGAATTCGAATAACTTATTTTTAAATACTTGGACATCATCAAGTATTCATATAAAACTATTACTGAGCTTATTATTACTTTCTTAGTCGAGGTTGTAGAAATTGAATTGACTTAAATAATTGAATTCAATCTCATTCTTGAATCTATTTTATTTAATTAAACAAATAATCTTAATAAAACATTTAATAAATCAAGTCTCAGTATTAAATAAAATTGTTTCTTTATACTTGTAGGAATTATAATATAAATATTATGCTATAACATTATTTTAATTATTGGTATTTTAAAAAAAAATATCGAAATTCAATTTTGAAATAAAAATGAATGGATCATCTTCTGGCTGGGCTTGTCGCAACATGATGGGCTGAATAGGGCCCTACATTTTTGCAAGCCAGGCCCAAGCCAGATAAAGGAAAAAAAGAAAAGTTTGAGTTGACAGTGTGGAACGGATAGAAACAGATAAGGGCACTCTCGTTACCATCTTCCTGGTCCTCCTTACATTTCCAGTGTTCCCATGTCTACTACCCACTGAAGTTGAACCCCTATTTTCCCTCACTCTCCCAATGGCTTCTCAAGTTCTTCTTCAGGTTTAACTCTTATCTCTTCATTAAATCTGAAAAACCCAAACATTCTTTTTAATATATTTTTTTATTCCCTTACTGATTCGGAAATTGCATTGCAGCAGGCACTGTTTGCCCCCAAGCTAAGTTTCCCTTCTTCTTCTCGTAACGTGGCGTTAATTTCTAGGGTTCCTTCCACCCCAATTTCATGGCGTTCCACTCCTCTCATTGCTAAGCCTATTTTCGTTGTGAGAGCTGACTCCAACCTCGATGGCGGTGGTGAAGCCACCGAGGATGTTCCTTCGGATAATGCTGAAGAAGTTTTGGAAGGCGAAGCAGAACAAGTTTCGGATTCTGAAGCTCCGAAATCGCCCAGAAAACCCCGAGTCAAGCTCGGAGACATTATGGGGGTAATAAGAGGAAGCATAAAATAATAAACTTTAGTGTTTTTAGTTAACAATTAGGTTTCCTCACTCTGCATTCGCTCTTTCTATGCGTGTTTGCATTGTATGTGAGAATCTGTAAGGAAAAGTAGAAGATGGATGAAGTGTAAAATGCATGATGTTGTTGATGCAGATATTGAATCAGAGGGCAATTGAGGCATCCGATGAGCAAAGGCCAACTCCAGACATTAGGACTGGGGATATTGTTGAAATTAAATTGGTATTTTTTTATATTAATTAAAATATGTTTTGAGAAGAATGCTGAAGTGAGATGAATTTTATGGTCATAGATTTTTGCCCTTCTTGCAGGAGGTTCCTGAGAACAAGCGTAGGTTGTCCATTTATAAAGGGATTGTCATCTCAAAACAAAATGCTGGTATTCACACGACTATTCGAATCCGAAGAATCATTGCCGGCACTGGGGTTGAGATAGTCTTCCCAGTGTAAGTTTTCTCCTTTCCACAATTTTGTAGTTTGTATTTTAAGACTAGTACTGTCATTTGCACTTGTTGGTGTTTTATTTGGATGCATTGCTTTGTATCTCTTTTTATCCAATGCTTTGTATATGTTAGCATTTCAAAGATTTAGATTACTTCACCAGTGCCTGCAGTATGTTATTAATGGTGCTGGTGCGTTTAAAATCTGCAACTGTGCACCTTTTGAAAGTACAAATTGTTAGGAAATTAGTTGAGGAGGCACTGGTCAATAATTGCTTAAAGTAACCTTGTTCCACACTCCATATAAGCATGAAAAGGCTCAGTTCATCTCAAATGCTTATTAAAAATTGGATTCCGGAGGGTTATATAACTTGTAAGAAAATCACTCTCTTTTTTTATGTGATTTACCACCTTCCCTGGACATTCGAAATTCAGGGAATAAGAATCCTAATGGTGGGAAATGTTAATTGGAAAACAATGTCAGTCTGAACTTGAAGTTTAACAATTTCTCCTCCCTCAGAAGAATGGAGTATGAGATAACCATATCTGTTTCAATGTGTGACCTACATTCCTGTTGGTTGCAGATGAACATTTTCCATGCTTCTATAGTTTTATGCATAATGTTTGTCTTCAGTCAATGTGTCGTATAGTAAGAGTTTATGAAATTATCATTTTGAGGAGCTGAATTTATTTATTCAAGAAATTACCCAGCGGTTCACTTTATTAAGTTACAATTGATGTTTAAGACCACGCTAATTTTTATGTAGTCTTTACCAGATTTTTCTTGCGAGCTAGCTTCTTATATGATGCTTATATTTAATGGTACAGTTACTCACCAAACATCAAAGAAATCAAAGTGGTAAGCCACCGAAAGGTCAGGAGGGCAAGATTATACTATCTGAGAGACAAGCTTCCGAGATTCTCCACTTTCAAGTGATACTCGGATACCCAACTTTTCCTCACGTTATTCTTCGAACTAGTCTGCTGATCCAGGATAAGTGCTGCGGAGCTTTAATTTTTTTTATTTCAATTTATTCTGTTGTAGAATACATCATTTTTCTTCCCCTTTGTGTATCTTCCCTTAAATCCAAACAAGTGTACTGAACCTTGATAGTATTGAGAAATTTGAAGTGTTTCTTCTGCATAACTATGTATAGTTTATTCGGTAGAAATCGAAGCTATGAAGAAAATATTATTTTAGTATTAAAATGTAGGATTATAACAGTAAAGGTTTGAAATCTAGAGTCATATGATGTAATAATCATGTTCTGAAATTCTCTAGTTTTGTTTATCTTATGTCTACTGTAAATCTGGACGAAATATGCCTTCATGGGCATGCTGCCTATATGACAAGTTTTATGTTTGAACTACCTATGTCATCCATCATCTTTGTGGACCTGATTAGTGATCACTTATTTAAAGGTCGAAGATGAAGTTCCGTTTTTTTATTATCCTGTTAGCTTTGAAATATAATATAATAGTTAATTACTACACTTTTATTTTGATCCTAGCCATAAAATCAATAATCATTCCCAGCTCTTTGAATTCTGATTTATAAACACGTTATTTTCATAATCGTAAATATAGTTTGCTCTGGTTTGCAAATACATTGTTAGTGTTTGAACTTTCTTCTTGCTTAAAGAAGAAAGTATATATATCTCTAGATACTTAAATTAGAATGTCAGATTATAGGTATGTTATAAATAATTAATAAGAGTATTAAGGAGGTATTATTCAGGATTATGTTTAGATTGGTAGTAGAGGGTGGAATGAAGAAGGATGGAGTGGAAGAGGAAGTTATTTCATTGATTGGTTTACGAAAATGGAAATAGAACATAACGAAAGAAGATGAAATTTAAGATTCATTCGATTATATTGTTTACCTCCATCTCCCCCTTCTCAAATTTCGGGTGTAGTTGATGAAAAAATCTTTTGGATTATAATTTATTTATATTTTGCAAGTTTTGACCTAGTCTTAAGAATAATATATTTGTAATAAAATTATAATTCCTTCTGTTTCATTATTTTGCAAGCAATCGAATAAAAAAACTGAATAAATTAAACTACCACATAGCAAATAAGAATAAAGAAAAAAAAGACACGTGCATAGAGGTAGGTAGCAGGTGGCCCCAAAGGGTGTTGGAGAGCGAGTGGCGTCTCTCTCTGCGAAAAGCAGATGGCAGAGCCAGAGAGTCTGGAGGACGAGAGAGGAGTTTTAACTTTTAAGAGCAAAAGGTGGCTAAAATTTTGCATTATTTGGTTTTTGGAGTTTGTAGCTATCGGTGTCCCATGCTCCTCGTTTCACCACATACTATTTTCTTTCTTGATGATGTCACTCTAATTCAAATTCATTTCCCCATCCATTCCCCATTCCCCATTCCCCAACTCTTCTCGTCATGACCGCCTCCCAACTCATCTCCGTTAGTCCCGACGAACTCCGCTTCCATTGTACGTTACCTAACTCCTCTACCTCTTCATTTATATTCTTAATTCATTCATCGTTTTCCTTTAATTAATTGGAACAAAAACAATTCATTACACATGACAAAGCTCTCGATACTAAATCTATTGTAACGGAACTATTCATTGGATTCTCTTCAGCATTATCAAATATGCTTTCATCTATTATGAATATCCACTGTGTATGTTTATTTAGTTATTTATTCTCATGATATTCCTGTAACTGCAACCAGTTGAATTGGAGAAGCAAACATTTTGCGATCTTAAGGTCCTCAATAATTCCGAGAACTATGTTGCTTTCAAGGTACGCTTTCAACTTGCTTCATTCTAATTGCATTTTATTCAAATGTATTATTCTTAATTTGCTGCGTTATAGGTCAAAACCACTTCACCAAAGAAATACTTTGTGCGACCTAACACCGGCGTTGTACAGCCCTGGGACTCCTGTATCATCAGAGGTGCTGTGCTGCTTGTTCTTATTTATTTGTTTATTTATAAGGCTACTTTTTTCATTTAGATATGTATTTTCTTCTTTTATAAGGGATTAAGAACATAGAAACTATTAGTAGTAAATCAAATTAAGCTTTTCATATCTTCAAAATCCAAAGAGCATTTAATACTGTATTCTTTAAATAACTAAGATGAATTAAAAAGAGTAATAAATGTTACTTCTCATTCCTTTACGAGTTATCCTCCGCTATTTGGAGAAATTTATCCAAATGGGACTATATGCATGTGAATGGATTACTGAATGCACATCCAATGAACATAAATTTAGAATTATGCTGTTTCATAGTACAATACATGGGTAGAAGAAAACGGGAAGAAAAAAAAAGGCTAAACTGGTTGATTAGGTCTATGAAATCTGCAAATTTCAATTGATCAAAGGTCACAGAATGAATGTTTTTCTTCCCTGCATTACTAAGGACTAGGAAAAAAGTGATTAAGAGCTTATATCTGAGCATGTGATACGCTGTTTCTGGTTTTTATGGTTCCAATTTATCTGTTATTTGGTTAAATTTATACACCTACTTAAAACCAATCATATGTATGTTATTTGCTTTTGAGCCCATTGCTCTCTTCCCAGTCTAAGGTATTAGAGTTTGTCATATTGACCAAATTTTATACTGTACAGTCACCCTCCAAGCCCAACAGGAATACCCTCCAGACATGCAATGTAAAGACAAGTTTCTCTTACAGAGTACAACAGTGATTCCAAATACTGATATTGATGATCTCCCACCAGATACTGTAAGAGAGTCAACACTGTCCTTTATACAGGATCAACTATTTAATTTGAAAATAAAAAAATTGATCACCAATACTTCTATTTTGACTTGCAGTTTAATAAGGAGAGTGGTAATTCAGTAGAGGAGTTGAAATTGAGAGTTGTTTATATCTCTCATACCTCACCTGAAGGAAGCTCTGAAGATGATGCATCAAAGAACTCACAAAGCCTCAATTCCTCTTCTGTGAGTTTCTTCTCTTCCCCCATACCCTTTGTGCAAATCAGTTTGAAGTTTGAATTTCGTAATTTTATGTATTTAGTCATAATGCCATATATTGTATCTTATGTGTCAAGCTGGAATCCCCACATGAGTGGGGTCCCTATGCAAAGAAACTTCACATATTTGAAACAGAAAAGCTTGAGAAACCTGATTAAGAGGATTTCTATGAGTGGCTTCACTTGATGTCATAATTCTTGAGTTTTGTGACGCCATTAATTCCATCTTGTTGATGCAACAACTACTCATATGGGCAGTACTTGCTGCATTTGGAGGAAACAACATAGGAGTAGGTATTTGAGAAACTAGAAGCCTAGAAAACCATATTGAGATTGATAGGTAAAGACAAAATAAAAAGAAATTGAAATCAGTGAAACATTGAAACTTCCTGCTATAGGACCCTTCTGATAGAAAATATAAAAATGTGTTGCATCAATTTTCTCCCGTTTATAAAAGATCTGATATCTGGTTTCCTCTGCTCCATTTTTACTTTCTATAATTTATAAATTTGTTTCCTCAGCTTTTAAATGGCATAAAACATCTAGCAGATTGTGCACTCTACAAATTCCACCATGACAGGAGTGTGGAAGAAAACTTATGCTTGGGTCTCAAGTTAGTTTGGCAGAGATTATCTTGTGAAAGATACACATACAATTTTACCCCTTGGGGGACTGTTTATAGATTATAGATTATGCTTTCAGACTGAATTTGAAGTAATTACTTTTGTGACACCAGTTTATTTTTTAGGTTAAGAAAGTTATATTGGCCACTTTTAATTGCATTCATATTCATATGCATACTGAGTCTATCAGCAAAATGAATGGGTAGTTGCTTGAGTTCTATCTTCTGTATTTGAGTTATCATCTCTAAAACAGTACCCAATATTGCACGTTATTTGCTCACTGTCAACCATTTCCTACAGTGTAGCATTTACTGCCAGATGTTTGTGCTGGGGCATCCCGCTCCACGCTTGGGACTCAACAACCATAACCAAGATAGTATCATGCATTGGTGACATGGTGGAGTTGGACGATGAAACTGATGATCTACTGCGACTAGATAGAGCCCGAGTGCTTATAAAGACACCTAGGTCACCCCTTATTAACCACAACGTCGTGGCTAACATAAACGGGGTTGATTTCACGATTCATATCGCTGAGGAGACCTTCGCGGGAGCTGGGAGATGCGGGTGCACCAAAAGATGTTATGATGGTTC
>PYAF01006024.1:1200207-1224900 GCA_007407185.1 Glycine tomentella | reverse complement strand
TCTCAGGGGAGGGCTTAGTGTTTTGTTTTAGATTCTAGGAAACTCTCAGAACCAGGCTGGCTTTCAGCTTGTTGCATCATGCTGCAAGCCTTCTTGGTTCTGTCCTGTTTGCCTACAGTTTGTAATTCTGCAGTACCTCTTGTACTGTTTTATTTCTATAATATATTCTATTATCTTTGCTGATCAAAAAAAAAAAAAACCCTGTTCTACTGTTTAGATTAGCCAGTCAAGCTTAAATAAATTTCCTTTTTTGAAGAGTCAGGCTTTACAGAATCTGAAGGAAGAAAGAGATGCCGCTGCCAGACAAACGAGACAGCTGCAACAGGAACTGGTAACCGTTCTACACATTTCCCCTCATTGTTATTTGATCATAAGATTCTATTTGGAGTTGTTCCAAATATGCACACATGGTGACCAAAGTTGAAAGTGATGAATAATACTAGTACTAGAATTTAGAAGCCTAAATTGGAATCAACAATAATAATCATACTCATGCACAATACCTCCACCCTCTCTTCCACCTTATCTTTTCTGTGTTCTTTTACTTTTCCATGCGCATCACATCATATATTCTTTTTTTTTCTCTGTCTCTTTTCCTTTCACTTCCTACACCCCTAAATGCAGGTGTGTGAATATAATTTTCTTTTGGAATTTAGAGTTTCTTTCCCTTCAAAAAAAAAAATTTAAAATGTAGAAGAGAAAAACAATAGAGCTATGAACTGGAGAAAATATCAGT
Source organism: Glycine tomentella (assembly GCA_007407185.1). NCBI lineage: Eukaryota > Viridiplantae > Streptophyta > Magnoliopsida > Fabales > Fabaceae > Glycine > Glycine tomentella. The sequence goes on along the minus strand of PYAF01006024.1, from coordinate 1,224,164 downwards.
GATTTGAGCCTGTGTAATTGACTATATGTGTGTTTGGGAATCAATTAGGAACCCCGTTTCACACTTTCAAAAGCAATTTCCCACTTTCCTAGGCAGCAAATGTGACTGGAGAAAATTGTTGCTTCTCCGTAGAATGGGATGCAACGTTTATACAAACACAGCCTATATCATGAAGAGTTATTTCAGTTCTTTATAATTTTCTTTTGTAAAGCCTCGCACTAAAAAAAGGGGGGGTGGGGGGACATGAGATGGGTAAGAGCTAAAAGATGTTAGTGAAGCCTTCTTTTTGTTGGGTGCAGTGCAACACTCGAATCTATAATAGTTGTCAGTTGCATATTTGTATCATTCATTATTTTAGACTTGAGAGCTATTGCAAATATCACTAATCCATCTGCTCTGTTGAATGTGTAGGACATGCTGAAAAGACGAAGAAACCGAAGAAGTGATCCTGGCTTTTCCTTCACCTTTGCCATTTTTGTGGGTCTCCTTGGAGCTTTACTTGGCTTTCTAATGAAACTTTTATTCTCTTCTCCATCTACAGAATGATTGAGACTAGTCGAAACATTTTCATGCAGACTCTTCGTATTGTTCACTGTATACGTGTAAAGTTTAATATTCTTTTGAATGAGATTTTTTCCAATATGCCTTAGCCTTACTGTACTATTGTTTGGTAAGGTAATAGATTGTAAATTCTTTTCTTAAAGCAGGCATAAATGCACATTCACGAGCATAAAAGATGCAAGAGAAACGGAAGTGTTTGGTAGTAATTTACAATTATTCATTTATAATTCACCCCCAATACACCTACACACCAACTTAAATACTTCAACAAGAAATCAAACTCCCTTGTAATTGACCTACACGGCTTGCATAGCTCAATAACAACAAACAAGGAAAAAAGAAAGCTTAAAGATCGCTTTTGAAGATGTTGATTCATTATTATTGCTGAAATCCATCTGTGTGCGTGTTCACTCTAATATTATAGGTAGGCCTTAATTCAACAAGGATCTCAGCCGGTGTCCTTGTGTTTTTTGTGTCATCTGTCAACAGTCTTAAAACCTTTTCCTTAGTTTTCCACTTCAGCCTAATCGTGTGATCTGTGGATAATACTGGATTAAAGTAGAATAAAAGAGGTGTGGGATTCGCACAAATTTTTAAAAATTTACTCACTTTTTTTTTCAGATTTAACTCGACCAAACCATGACTTCGTGTAATACCGGTACTAGAGATATTGGAATGATGGGCCTCTATCTGCTTGAAAAATGCGCTAAACTTGAAAGTTTGGCGTTAAAGTGAACTCTTCTATGCGATTCCTGATATTTTTCTTAGACACTCTGCATTTGGAAGTCTAACTAGTCCAGGTAAGGTATACAACAAATATCGCTTGCAAGCATTTCAACCGTGGTAGAAGTTTAAGAATATACATGAATAATACGACTTTAAGAATATTATTAAAGAAAAAATATTTTACTAGGAATAAAAAATATAAATATTTGAAACTTAATGGTAATTTGTAAATAGTTTAGTATGCCTAATATTAAATGAACCAATTTAAGTGTTGATTAAAATAATTAAAGATATTAAAAATCTCAGTTGATTGGATAAATAGTTAAAGAGTAAAATTGATTTAATTTAATATTGAACATCCTGAGTGAAATTATTCACCTAAATTACAACCTGTCACTTCAACGATAAGTACTTGTTGGAATATTTTTTTTGGCTTAGATTATGCTATGCAAGTATTTTAGCAGGTTTTCAATTTTCTTTACTAGGAGTTTGTTTAATTGTTCAGTAAATAAATTTTTTAAAACTTTAATGTTTTGTTTTTTTTTATCTTCAATATATTTATTTGATTTATTAATTATTCTTTTAAATAAATCACGATTTTATTATTTTTGTCATTGTAAATTTTTCATCTATTTCAATCTTTTTTAATAAACCAGTTTTTCAACTTTTAACTATTTACTTCAACTTTCAATTAACAAACAGTTAACTTTATAACTTTTAGTTAATTTTGTCAATAGTTTAAACTATTTTTCTATACAACAAGTAAGAATTTTATATCCCCTAGTTAGGACTTAGGCGTTAAAAAGAAATCCTTTTAAATATTTTTTTTCATGCATATATATTTCAAGAGGAAAATGCTAAACTATGAAAATTAAAAATTAAAAACAAATTGATGAAAGTTGTACATTTGTAGAATTTAATTATGTTAATAATTCTTATTAAAATAATGGTTAAAAAGTCGACAAATAAGTTTATTGGAAATGGCTACTTTTAATGTATTTGTAACAATAAATATCAAATCATCCAATAAAATATTTTTTCGTTTTCTTAAATATTATTAATATGTAGCAACACTATTATAAATTTCAAATATTTTTATTACTATGTTGTTTATAACTTTTTTGTTATATTTCCTCTTAATCTTATTATACGATCCAAATTTAAAGTATAATTTGATTTTTATTATAAGTTTCTATCTTTAAAATATTCTTTATAAAAAAATATCAGTTAAAATTATTTTTTAAATATATGATAGTGAAAAAAAAAATATAACTTTTGTTAGTTTGTACACAGAGATAGTTTAAAAAATATATATTTTGGAACAAATTGATTTTTTTGTTGTTGGAGACAAGGGCAAAGCCTTGAATTCTTTGTCATCTAAAAAAAATCCTAGAATTCTTTAATGCTGATGAATTAGTTAATTGAATTTTATAATGTCATAGCAATTAATTTTATAAGTGAAATTGATGTTTTAAACTTGAGAGTTTCTATAGTGCCTAAAAAATTTGTGAAGTTTTGGTACTGTTATTTTTCTAACCAATAAAATTATCATGTCATATGCCTTCTAATTAATTAAAGATTTGTTTTGTTTTTTTCAAATTAGTCCTTGATTAGTTTTTAAAAAATTAAAATTGCAACTATTTTAAATTATAAAAATTTGATTAAACATAAGGTTAAAAGTATGAACCCTAATCTTCTTCACCAGTATTAGTGCAAAATTACAATTTTATTTTTCTTGAGCATACCAATGACTCTAATTTATATTTAATCAAAGTTTTTAAATTAAAATAGTTGTAATTTTAGATTTTTTGAAAATATTTTAATAAATCAAGAACTAATTACAAATAACAAAATAATAATTAATGAAAAGACAAATGACATTTATTGGTTAAAAAAAACAACAGGAACAAAACCCTCACAATTTTTAGAGGAACATAGAAACTCTCTTTAGACTTTAAAATATCAAATATGCATTAAGGCGATTGGTTGCTGATGTGTCTACCTGTGATTGGTTGCTGATGTGTCTACCTGTGATTGGTTGCATTACGTGGAATAATGCCATCAGAAAACACCAAATATGGTACGGCATGCATAGGAGACTTAAATGAAAAGGAAATAATCTTAAGTGGAAACTTCTGCGAAATTAGCCTTCGTTCGTCCCTTGATTGAAGTATAAATTAGGGGTGTTGAAATTCAAAGCCATATCCCTCATTAACCAAATTTGTGTTTCTCCCGATTGCTAGCAATGGACTCCTTCAATTCCTTCTTCGATTCAACAAACCGATGGAATTACGATACTCTCAAAAACTTCCGTCAAATTTCTCCGGTCGTTCAGAATCACCTCAAGCAGGTTCGCTCCCAATTTTGAGGGTTTTATGATTGATTTTGATTCCTTCATCAATTAGCAAAGAAATTCTAAAGCGATGGATTTTCTAGGTTTTGCCATATCGTGTTAGCAATGATGTCTCCCATTTCGCATGTGTCAATTTTTGTGATCTTAGGGTTTACGACAATTGAGGTTATAGAATCTTTAATTTGCAAGTTCCTTGATATCTTTAATTTGTAATTGTGATTGATTGTAGGTTTATTTTACTCTGTGTTTCGCCGTGGTTGCTGCGGCTGTTGGGGCTTACCTTCATGTCCTCTTGAACATTGGGGGTTTTCTTACTACAGTGGCATGCGTGGGAAGCAGTGTTTGGTTACTCTCGACACCTCCTTTTGAAGAGGCATGTGTCTTTTTTGTTTGTTTGTTTGCTTTCGGTTGGGTCCTTGGTTTGTGATTGTTATTCACCTTTGTTTTCGTGTGATGTGCAGAGGAAAAGAGTCACTTTGTTGATGGCCGCATCACTTTTTCAGGGTGCCTCTATTGGACCCTTGATTGATTTGGCTATTCAAATCGATCCAAGGTATGTGTTGTGTTGTGATCAATGGATTGTGTGAGGGTTCGTACCAAGCATTCAATGTGCCCTTTGACCCTTGGTTGGATTGAAATTAAATTATTAAGGTTTTGTTTGGATAAACTTCCAATAAGAAGAGGAAATGAAAATCAGTCTATTAAATGAGAAAGGTTCTATAAAAATGGAAGTGCATAAGTTGATTTTATCTTATAGGAAAAACTTTATTCATTTTATTTTACCTTAATATTTTTCTCCTATAAATACTTTTTGAAAAATTTATTCACACAGGGCCTATAGATTTTCGTTTATAATTGATGTGCTTTGTGACAATGGCTAGTGCATTTTTTGAATGTTTTCAAGTTTTGGATAACTATGTGACATTGTTCTTTTGTTGGTGCAGCCTTATCTTTAGTGCATTTGTGGGAACATCCTTGGCCTTTGCATGCTTCTCAGGAGCAGCTTTGGTTGCTAGGCGTAGGGAGTACCTGTACCTTGGTGGCTTGGTTTCTTCTGGATTGTCCATCCTTCTCTGGTTGCACTTTGCTTCTTCCATCTTTGGAGGTTCAACTGCTCTCTTTAAGTTTGAGGTAAGTGGCTGTCATTATTCCCTTTTTGTTAAATTAGCTTGGGGCAGTCTGAAGCTTGTTTGTTATACTTATAGTAGTTCAAGATTATTATTTTTTCTTCTGGAATCTTAAACTGCAAAAAGATTTCTTACATGGGGTTTATTTCGATGCTGTTGCAGTTGTACTTTGGGCTTTTGGTGTTTGTAGGTTACATTGTAGTAGACACCCAAGAAATAGTTGAGATGGCACACTTAGGCGATCTGGACTATGTAAAGCATGCCTTGACCTTGTTTACCGATTTGGTTGCAGTTTTTGTCCGGATTCTTGTTATTATGGTGAGTTTGATTGTTAAGCAACCTTTTATAGATTCTCTTCTACCTTACAAATTTGTATTGACGGGATTTTTACTATTATTTTTCAGTTGAAGAATTCGGCTGAGAGGAATGAGAAGAAAAAGAAGAGAAGAGATTGATTTTCTTACCAATCTGCTCAGTTAACACTTCACCTCCCTTGGACTGTAATACATAACACAGCTGTCTATACAGTGTTGTTCATTTGTTAAGCTTGCTCCTACTGTGCAGTTTAGTCATTTGTTTGCTTTATATCAGTAGTACACTAATACATGTTTTGAGTTCTCTAATAAGATAAAAAATTTCGTTACATTTGTTTTAAAGATGAAAAGCGAACCGGGAAAGGGAGTAGGGGAGAAGTCAACGGTGAAGGCCCCTAATAAATTCTTACCCCATGACTATGAGAATTTTTGTTGGGGAGGAAGTGGAATTCAGCAATACACTTTTTTTTTCACACATTAGGGTAAAACTTTATACAAGACTCGATAAATCACGAATTTCATTAGCTTTGTTTAAAACGTGATATATATGTTTTTTACGTTTTCATATTAAATTAAATTAACAGTTTCAGTTGTTGATTTAAAAGATTTTTTTTTGAATTAATTCTGATTTTTTTAATTAACATTGAACGTAATAGAGTATTCATAATTTATTAAATGACCAAATGGTACTTGTAATTATAACTTGTTATTTAATAACTACCTCATCATTATTTTAAAGAATCGAAGTAGGTACTGAGGGTTTAAATTTTACAAATTTCATAATACCTAGCCGACCAACTATGTTAGATTCTTCTTTATTAGACAATTTAGTTAAAAAGAAAAATGAAAAACGAAATTCAAGAAAAGGTGGGATGATGACAAAAATTGGACAAAAATTTACAACTTCAAAATAATTTTAAAAAAATAAATTTGTTGGAAGAAAATTTTACCAGTAAAATGATGTTGGTAACACATAAACAGAAGCATAAAATTTCCCTTTTAATTGTGTTGTATGGTAATCAAATTATGTTGTACACAAATAATGTAAAATAATGATGAGAAATTTTTAAATATTATGAAAAATTAAGTTATATATTAATAATGTAAAATATTATTTAATTATAAATTATTATATATAATAAACTTATTTACTTTTATAATAATTATTTTTTTAATATATGCAATCCATGAGTTATATAGAGATTTTATACACTAAGAAAGGAGAGTAAAGACATTTTTCATATTTTATAGGAAAAAATAGACTATACACTAATACTATTCATCCAAACACTTCCATCAAAATAAATTTAACAAAGTAAATTAGTAGAGAGAGAGAGAGAGAGAAACTCCCTTTGTTAAGAAGCACAATCAAAATCAGTAAAAATGAAGCACAAATTTATGTATAAGCTATTGAATATAGCCTACTTACCAATGAAGACCCGACATGCACATCTCTTAGTTAACCTTCTTACTTCTGACTAGTTTCACTGCATCCATTAGCTTTACAAAATCTCTTGTGTATCTTAAGCTACATTATGACTAGCTTTACAGTTGTTAAATTTCACATTCATACTCACAATTAAGAAAGAAAAAGAAAAATATCAATAAAAATAATTAAGAATGTTTTTATCTTAAGGGAAAAAATGATAATATCATATTTTTAGATACAGATAAAAGTACATTTCATAATAAAATATTAAGTAAACATTGATTTAATTTAAGAAATTAACCCATTTGGTACAAAAGAAAAAAACACTAAAAAAAAAACACAAATTCTATGTCTGTAAATTATTTCGCAAAGTTTATCTACCACAGAATTTAGTGCATATATATGTTTATTGAAGATATAATAAAATTGTATTTATACCTTAGAGGAACTAACTAAAATGTAATCAATAAAATGTATTTATACCTTTGCCACACTTAAAACTGAGTGTATATTATATATATGTATATATATGTTTATTGAGATATAATTATATTTTATTTTATTAAACCAGTAGCTTTAAAATTTTAAAATTATTTATACCGATAACATTATTCTTCTCACAAATATTTCTTATAAAAATTAAGTATTTAAATTATTATGGAACACCTTGTATTTAAAAAAAAAAACTATCGGTATTATATTTATATATCTAATTTTTAAAACTTCCCGAACATTCCATAGTGGACAACGAATAAGCTGGCGGTTGCTAAAGTTAAATTTTATGTCATTTGTTGTTTAATGGAAATATAGGCTTTTATTATATAATAAATGCATATAAGGCAAGACCATGGCCACGCCACGGAACTTGGCAAAATCCAAAAAAGATCATAACTCGTGATGGATATCATGTCGATGCTCGACGAAATGGCCTTTTTGACTTTTTCGTATTGTCCATTGATTTTTAATTTTTTTTGGGTACACTCGACTCGTAGAACTAGTAATTATTAATATGAGAGGCAGGATATGTGTTATAGAATAATTGGTCAAGTATTTTAACAACAAAACAATAGAATATAATAATCAGTTTATAGATTATTAACCCTAACAGTGGAATACTACAAAACATGTATAAATTCAAGCATATGTATTGAAGATAAATATTGTTAACTTCTTCTCTAATTCGAACCTTATATCAAAATACCTCATCAATTGAAACTTCAATTCAAGTAATAGTTTCAACTTAAAATATGGTATTCAAAGAATCCAATTCGCCCATCAAATACAAATTGCAATACTTAATATTTTTTATAAGTTGAAAATAATATAAACTAGAGGTGTAAGTAGATCCAATTGAATCTCTGAATTCATTTAATTTAATTCAATTAAATTAGATTTTTATGGATTAGATTAAATTGATTTGATTTTAGTTCAATAAATTCGATTAAAATTGGATTGAGTAACAAGTTTTGAGTCATAAACCTGAACACGATTCAACTCAATTTGCATATAATTAAATTCCTTATATAAAAATTATGAACTAAGTACACCTAATTCTCAAGATAATATATTTTATTTTTTTAGTTTATTTTTTTCTATTTATTTGAAGATAATAATATTATCTTATTGTGAGTATATATATATATATATATATATATATATATATATATATTGTTTGTCATATGAATAATATAATATTTCATGATTACTGATTTCTAAAATATTCCTATTATTCTGTTAAAAAATATTTTTACTATTTTTGAGTTAAAGAGTCTTTTTAGTTTTTTTTTTCTAAACACTTAAAGAGATAATATTTTTTTAATGGTCTAATTTGATAATCAATTCAGTTTAATCTAATTTTATTAAAATTGGATTGGATTATGTTAATAAAGAAAAAATAATAATCTCAATCCAATCAAATTCAATTCAATTTAATTTAATTTAATTAAAAAATAGATAAAACTTAAACAATTCAGATTATTTATACCCCTAATACAAACAGTGTTTCGTATTGCAAAAGTCTGAGATTTTTCTCTTTTATTTTATTTATTTATTCCGAGGGCGTGTAGTGACTAGTGTAACATCAATTACTTTGTGTCAAATTAGAATGTTTCAAAAATGTGCCAGGCTTAGATCATTCGACTCATCCCGTAAAGTCATCACGTTCTCCATTGGGAAAAAAAATATGCATTGATTATAGGCTGAGGAAACAAGTCTAAGAAAAGAGTAAATATGTACACAATGTTTAACTTGAGTAAAACTAATTTAGATTTGACCCCAAAAAAAGTAAATCAAACAGAGATACTAATACAAAAAAAAAATTTTGCTATACTAATATTTAGCTTCAAACTAAAGGATATTTAATGATCTTTAAAGTTTAAAGTCGAGAAGTTTTCCAATTTTTAAAAGAAAAGGTGCCATCTCAACTTACATTCCTCTTGGTGTCAATTTCCATGCCAACATGTATTTGGTCAGTTGCAAATCCTGATCAGAACCCACCTTCCCTTTTTTCTTCTTTGCAGTCTAATCCATAATATTAATACCCTTGTATGTTACTATTATTAATACTCTTTTGTATGAAACGCCTCTGACAATCTGACTCAATCTTCCCATATTAGCCCAAATGGGCCTAATACTTCCACTTAATTTATAGGGTGGCTACATTTAACTTGTCGTTTCTAATTGGGAAGTATTCCAACTCCCAAATTTGGATGACATTATTGGATAAAACACTTTGATTTACCTTTACCTAATATGTTTTCATTACATGAAATGGATTGGAGGGTGAAAGATGCCAAACTAACTTAGAAGAAAGAACTTGAAAAAGAGAAAATGGACAAACATTAAAAAGTGTTTAAGAAATTAAACAAAAAGTTTATACACGCGCACTTAAAAAATAATTCCGTGAACAAGAGTTGAAGAAAATATATGAAGCTGATACCTAAAGTAATGAGGAAAATATACCAAATAGATCAAAAGTATGAGTGAAAAATAATATACAAAGAATATCACGAGTTTAATTCTAAAATCAAATAACTAGTGAACCAATATATTTGTGTCAATTATAATATTAATAGCTAGATAATGACATGGAGGAGTTATGGGTGATAGATAAGAAGATGAAAAGTTGCTTAAAATTCTATTTATTTTTAGTATATCTGCATGAGTGCCAATCCACACTTTTTTTAATAAATTCGGGGGCGGGGGGGGGGGGGGGGGGGGGCTATTTTTTTATTTGAAAGACTTAAAAAATAGACCCCTGATTTGAGCATCTAAAAACATAACTAAGCCTTATATCAATTAAGTTATTATCGTTTCTAACTTTCATATATTTTGAGTGTTACGGGTAAAAACTTTAAAATTAAGAATTGACATGTACACGAGAATATTAACTGGCTCGAGGAGTTTAAAGTATCTTATACTTTTTTTTTTCTATTGTAAAGTATTTTATACTGTGCCTGAAATTCATCCAGTAATTTATTCTAGATTTAAATATGTTATTCATCTTTAAATTTTTTAAAATGAAATCTTATTTAAATTTCGTTCATTTGCAGTTTTCAAAAACTTATATAAAAAAGCATATACTTTTAGTTTATGAGGAAAAAAAAAACACTAAAAACACAACAATTTTGTTAAATGTAGAAAATAATATGAAATTTAAATAAAGATTAAAATTGAAATAAGTATTTTCAAAGATTAAAAACTTCATTAAATTTGTATGCTATGATTGGATAGGTGGTGGGCACCACCAAATGCATACTTAGTCATAATGTAATGGGTTTTTAAGTTGAAAATGTACTTGGTTGTTTTTAAGTAAACGTAAATTTATTCTTAAATAAATACGTTCAACAAAAGTATGAAATAAAGTCCATTAAAAATATTTTACAAAACGTAATTTTAAAATCATTTTTCAAAAGAATTTAATAGAATTAACTTATAATCGTTTATTCAAAGTTCCAACAAATACTCGAAAAATATAAATTGTGATAGTGAAAGTGCATCATGCACTCGTTGCTAGTTCCCCAATGCAAATAGCAATGAAGGGTAGGTGTGTGGAGTGGTGTGAACCATGACACCCAACTAAGCATAGTGAAATGAGCTTTTCCAATTCCAATTCGAGGTATTGATTGGCATTGCATTTGAAGTTGACGTAAGTAAGTTGCATCCTATGCCTGTGCCTCTGGCTTTGGGTGTCTCTACGCCCGCCAAACCAATCAATGCATACCACATTTCATCGTATTTTTGGATTATTAGTGCAGATTATGGTTGAAGGGTTCATGCTTGCACCTCTTTCTTTTTGACTTCCAACCTAAAGTTTTATACTTCGTGACGTGCGAGTCACGACCCCACTTAGGTTTAGCACACAAGTACAAAAGAGCCCCTCCTCAACCAAAAGTTTATATTATAATATATACTATGAACTTAAAAATAATTTATAACTAAAAGTTTAATACTCCTTATCATTATTTTTAATATATTAAAAGTATTATTTCTTTTAGTAGGGTAGGAATAAAAAATACAAGAAACAAAATTAAGACACCTTAGTATAGTCCTTCAAAAGGGCTTTTAGGATAACTTCAAAATTAAGCCACCAAGATTCAACATGAGAAGAGGACAATCCATTGAAGAGATTAAATTCTACTATATTAAAAGTATTATTAATACATCCTTATCATTATTTTAAGTATGTTTTTATGAAAAAATTGATTAAATTACAATTGTGTCCATTTAATTGTTTATATGCAATTTTAAACATCAATATCGCTACTAAAAAGAATTCTTAAAACTTTAAGAAAATCAGTCAATAGATGATCATCAAATTATGAAAAAACAGATTTTATCTATTAAGAAAAATAAGTTGACTTGAAATTAGACTTTGATTGTGATTGAATTATATAACCAATCCAATTGGTTATAACAAGAGATAATAATAATTGATAATAAAATATTAAAAACAAGAAATATGAGGAGAGATAAGTTTTTCTTCTTCTTAAATAATAACGTTTGATCAATGCTCTATAGTAAATAAATACTTGAAATTGTAAGAAAAGTAATATATGTAATTATTAATGTAAAAAATCATAACGTTTGTTTAAATAAGCTAACAACTAGAGTATTTTTCAATATGTTATAATGTTTAGCTGAAAATAAAATCTAGTCATACTGAGAAATAAGAAAGACCTAGCGAAAGTAAACACGTGTGGAGTGAGAAACCATGGGGTGAGAGCCATTTAGGTGAGGTGGTGGCTGGAATATAAGTGAAAATGTTGGGGAAATGTTTTTGGCCATTAGAAAAAGAAAAAATGGTCATTTGTTACACGGTAGATTAGGTTTGTTTTCTTTTCTTCTCCCACACCCATTTCCGCCTTATTTTCTATTACTTTTATTTATTCCACTTAATAAAGCGACATACAAACTTTATACGTCTCAGCACATGAAATCCATTCTACACCTTACCATTTTTGTTGTACACGTGGTGAAATGTTAAGTCATAGCTGCCCGGTCCCACCACGATTCTGTAAGTATAGATAAAAAAACAAAGTTAATTAAAAAACTTAAAACAAAACACATTTATCCAATTATTTAATTTTAATACTTTGTGTTTTATAAACGTATGTATTTGTACTCTAAAAAAACTATAAGATTTTTTTAAACAAAAATCAAATATTTCAGGTAAAAAAATTATCTAAACTCTTTATAGAAGGATTTTAAATTAATTTGTGATTTTATAAATTGATTCAAATTGATTTTGAAACATATATAATGTTATTTTAGAAACTTGCAATAAAAAATAATTTAAAACGTGTGATTATCAAGATGATTTGGGTTGATTAAGGTTGTAAAATGTAACAAACAACATTGCTAAAGATATACATGAAATAAATAACATGACTTAAGTTAGTGTTAATGTGAAAGCTATTTATTGTTGGTGATTTTAGTGTCATCTATGGATTTTAGTAGTAATGTGATTTACTATAGGCCAATGCGATTACGCGTTAAGCTTTGGAAACAAGTTAGGGTAGTGCGGAGTGCACGCTTGTTGAGCCAACGCATAATTGACCGCGATTACGGTGCGGGGTTCCAAGAGGCAGCGCCCCTGGCTGGGATCCAGGGGATTGTTGGAGTTTTGTTTAAACTCTATGAGTTATGAATAAGAGGCGGTTAACAATTCAAAATAGTAACTACTTATAACCGCTCTTGGGAAAGGGAAGAAAAATAACTTCTCCCAACCGCTCCGATCACCAACGGTTACGATGGTTTATCGCCAAGAGTTGCATTGTTTGGAAAAACTCCTATATAAGGAGTCATTTGGCCTCAGATTTAAGAAATACGAAAATCATACTTTCTCTCTACATTCCTGATCTGTTCTCTATTGCCAGAAGCAGATTGTTCTTCAAAGAATTATCCCAACAAGGATTTCGTGAACCCAGGCAAGAATAGGGTCGAAATACTTTGTTCGGAAAGTGTACGAACACGATTCTTTGAATTTATCCAGGATTATCATACTAATTCTCTAACATTTATTGTCCTGATTATTAGTTTTTTAATGGATTCTCAATTTAAACAGGTAATAACCAGGATTGGTTTCCTTTGTATTTGGTTGATTATGTAAATGGGTTCTAGGTACCTCTTGTACCTATTTATATTAATATTAATGTTTTGTTGATTTTATTTAAAAAATGGGACTCGATTCTAAAACTTTAAATCATGTTTTTAACACATTGTCAAATATTATAGTCAATAAAAAATTATGTTTGACTCATCTGATATTTAAGTCGAGACATGTTAAATATATAAGTCCAAACAACCCCTTAAAATATGTTTGTTTCACAAGCTTAAATCTTATTATTGAGAATGTGATCTTAAAAAAGTAATATTCTCGTACTTATTATGAGTTTTGAGAAAAATATTCATTGTGTTGTTTATTTGAAAGTAGTAATACCATTATTGATTTTATTTTTATTTACATGGTTTAATTTTGACACATAATGTGATTTGAAAATTTGCATTTTGGGTCTAAATAAGGTGATGTTTGTTTCAAGGTATAAATTTTCATTATCTGAAATCATATTCTTAGGAATATTGTGCTTGCAAATATTATTTTCACGAAAATGTTTGTTTGACAATATTAATTTTAAAAAAATCATTTAATTAAAATATAAAGTAAAAAATATATGGAATATTCAAGTAGGGATAGATAATTATTGTAGAAAATAAATTCTATTCCCATGAAAATCCAATATATTGACCTTTCTCCATGGAAATAAGAGAGAATACAATTGTGTGTATTTTACAATTCTAAAAATCAATCATTATTGAAAATATTTTTTACAAAACCTCTACTAAACATGGTAAACATGGGAATGTGATATTCCCTAGTTTTCACTCCCGAGAATCTTACTCAATACCTTGAAACAAATATCTCCTAAGAATATAATAAAGTGATGAAAGAATCGCATGATTAGAGATATACATGAAACATATAACATGACTCAAGTTAATGTTAATGCAAAAGCTATTTCTGATAGTTCCAAAGACACTTTATTCTAAAACTTGGAATCATGTTTTAATATTACATTGTCAAACACCGTATACTATGGAAAAAAGAATCATATTTGACCTATCTATGATTCAAATTGAAACATGTCAATCATGAATTCAAACAAATTAAATCTTTAAACTGTGTTTGGTACTTGAAAATATAATATTCATATTTTCCTTATGAGTTTTGAAAAATTAAAAATAATAATACTATAATTTATTTTATTTATATTTACATGTATGATTTACTTTATTTCTCTTCCTAGCTATGATGAGAAGTATGAAAGTTATATTTCTACAAAAATATGAAAAGTTATTTTTTAACTTGATTATAATTTTTATTCCAATTATTTTAAATTTTAATAAATTTTCTTAAGAATATTTAAATCTAATCAAAATTATTTTTAAATACATAAAAATAACATTTATAATCATAATATTCTAAAAAATACAATTATTGAACATACAATATTTTAACTCAAAAAGACCCCATAATGTATAAAAATTTAAAAAAATACCCCATAATGTTATGAATTTACGAGGGTTTGGAACATAATCGTACGGATCTTAGCATAAGAAAACTCGCACACAATAATTACCCTGAAGCAAACTAAATTGCAAATGTAAAAGGTGGGAAGCCATACGAACAGGTTGGCCTAGGACAAGCAGTTATACTCAATGAGTTTTAATAGGACCCACCTAGCTTATGAACCTCACTGTTATGTTTCAACATTTATATTCTATTTAAAAACAAAATATGATTAAAAAAGTAATTTTAAATAAAATAATAAAGCCTCGTAAATCTAGAATATCATTCTGCTTTAATAAATGATCCACCAGTGAACTTGACAATTTGTTTACTTTTTTCCCCCCTAAGCTTGGTTTAGCGTATAGTGACGATTGATGAATGATGATGTGTTAATCAAACCATCGTGAAAAATTATGGCAGAAATGACATAATTTTTGGATTATCTTTAATTTTTTGGTGCACTTCATTTATGGGTTACGCTTACCTGTTTTAAGGATCTAGATTTACATTAACCTACGAATTTGAAAATTATTCTGTGCATAATTGCATATTGGGGCACTTGTCTTACTTGAGCGTCAATTTAAAGTTGAAAAATATAAAGACTATACTGATTTACATTTTTAAACAATTAGTAATAATTACATATTACTAAAGAGAGGCTGAAAAGATCAAACTATTTTTCTCATATTATAGTTGTTTCAAAATTTATAATTTAGCATGAAAAGACCTTTTACCAGCAATTTAAAGGTTTAGGTGTGTTGCATAAAAAAAGAGGGGGGATGGGTTAGCTATGGTTGAAATTGATCTGGATGCTAGATCTGACCAGTTGGTGATTTACAGTTACAAGTTTCTAAAATATATTATTTATTTTATTTTTGTCAAATGACCTAAAGGGCACTATAAAAGTGAAGGAAATGTTTTACCGTTGGTCCAAAAAAAAAAAAACGTTTCCAGTAAATGCAAGACATATGTTCTTTGCAGTTACCTTTTTATTTTGTTTTTTGTTTTTTGTTTTGTAACTCTTTGTAATGTCTTTGTCTCTTTGAACCATTCTATTTGTCATTCATTGTGGTCTTTTTGGCCGTTTGATTTGATAAAGTTTTCAGAAGAGGTGCGACTTGTATGGCAATAGGTTTTTGAGCTTAAAAAACAAAAATCTTCTGATATTTTTGTTTTTATTTTTCAGAGAAAGAGTGATGACTCCATCATATTTTTCGTTAATCTCTCAACTCTCAAACAGACCTTTTGGTAAAAGACAGGTTGGACCAAATTTCATACCCAAATTACACGGTAATAAGGAAAAATACACGTACCAAAATAGTCAAATCCACCAGATATCCACTATGTATGAATCATGGACACACTGTTTGTCATATTATCTTCCTAGATTTTAATTTTATGATGAGAAGAAAACATTTTTTAATTCGGAAAATAAAATTTAAAAAATTAAGAACTTCGGTTTAATCTCATGGTTTGAATATGACCTTTCCATTTTTCGTTGCTCACTCTTCTAAGATATTTTAGAGCATAAAGTAAATAATTCAAGGTAAAAATTAACAATATAATACAATTTGAATCGATTTTGATAAAAAGAACAAAATATAGAACAACAATGCTATTTATTACGAAAATGTTCACACGAAGACAGTACAAAAATACTTGTCTAAACTATTCGTTCAATATTATTATTATTATTATTATTATTAAATTTAAAAATAAAGCCTTTTTACGGAAATCAAAGGCAAATGGGGTTATAACAATATCAGTGCGAGTACATATTCCGATATTCATAAAGATAAACATTTTCAAAAATCAAATTAAATTGCCATAGAAAAATACATTTTTATTTTAAATTTCTTATTAACTAATAATTAATAGTTCAAAATGATCTCCCTCAAAAAAAAAAAAAAGAGTTCAAAATGATTGTACTTAGTTTTAAACATTTCTATAACTATGTCATAGGCTTTTTGCTTTGAGTGATAACCTGCGAGATTCATGTGGCTACCTTGATTTGCATGTCCCCTTAATCACCGTTTTATTGAGACTAAATTACTTAAAACCTAATACTTAATTTGGCTATTTGATTTGCAAATCAACAATGGTAGGACCCTGGCATCAACCTCCATTGTCTAATCCAACGGTGATAATTGGGTTTGTGACCAGAAATAGTCACACTCGAAAATTTATTTATTTCTTTTTTAAACAAAATACCACATTAAATACTTATCTACATCATGTCATCACACACGGGACAATATAAAATAACGAATTAGCATTCACATCTTATAAAAAAAAAGAAAAAAAACTCTTCATAGCAGCAGGAACAAAAAATGGGAAAGGCCAAAAACATCTCCTTGTTTCTTTCTCCTTTTTTTAGTGGGTTTCCTTTTTATTTTTTTTCTTTCCCTTCAAAATATAACCAGTTATTACAAAATCACAACTCTTTTAGAAAAATGGATGGAGGAGATGGGAATACTTTTAGATTTTATTATTATTATTTGTCGAGGACTTGAAAATTGATGATTAGTAAGGAAGAAAAGTCCATAGTCAACAGGATATGTGCAATAATATTCCCCTACCCTCTGTTTCCTTTATAATATAAAGATGAGCTCATAGTTTTTAATTAAAATTTAACAAAAAGCAAAATTGAAACCTTTTAATTTTCAAATAACATCAACAGAAGAGAAAAATAAAAAGAGAAAAAAAGCTGAAACATTTACTTCTTATACAATACAAGAGGTCACATAACATAGACCTTCTCTCCCTCTCTCTCTTTCTCTGTCAACATTCTACCTTCTTTTCTTTTCCTCTTTCCACAACCATTTGTGATATTCCTCCAATGTTCTTCTCTCTTCCATTGGATTGTACAGATTCCCAGCTACAATACACAATTCAATCCCTTCAATTCTAGTTGCTGTGGGGTTGTTTATGTGAAAAAATTTTAAGGACTGTAAAAGACAAAACTTTTCTGGGTTTATTGTTTTCTGCTTTAATTTTTTTTTTCCTGCAAACAATCATTCTGGGTTTGCTCATAAAGCAAAGCCTTACAAGATAACTATTGTTGTATTTTTCAGAGAAAAGAAATCCATTTTTGTTATCTTTTTTGTCAAAAGAATATATTTTTCTCTCTCGCATTTTTCTGCAAATTTTCTTCATATTCCTTTTGCGGAAAAAATTGAGACATGGGCAAGCAAGGGCCTTGCTATCACTGTGGAGTTACAAGTGAGTTATTGTTTCTCCAATATATATTTTTCTGTTAAGTTTTGACTTTTTTTCCTTCCAAAGAATGAAACTATATATTTGTAAATTAAGATGCGTTGAAGGAAGAGTTGCTGAACAATATAAATTATGAAAAAATTTATGTTCTCTGTGTAATATTCTGGATGTATACGAATTTTAAAATACAACTAGTGTTGTTGCTTAGAGCATTTGTAATTGAAAGTTGTGAAAAATTGTGTTGATTTCTCACTTATATGTGTGTTTGCACTCTTTTGGTATCCTTGTCCAAGTTCCAAATCTGAGCCAATGTAACTGGTGCAAAATTAAGCTTAGAGTTCATTGAATCTGCTCCTTGCATTGATAGGAACAACGCCTATAGCTGTTAAGGTCTTTATCAAAGAGTCAACCCAGAGTTCATGTCTTACTATTTGGATGGAAATGAGATAAGGGAATTATGCATTTGTAAAATACCAAAAATTAATTCGTTTTCTTTTGAAAAGATTTTTCCAAATTGTTTTCATTTCCTCATCAAAGCAATTTCTCACTATGCCTGAAGATATTGGACAAGCATTGCATTCATCCCTCAGACTTGTCTTACTACTCCCTTGTTTTCTGGCTGATGAATAATCAGTACTTGTCCTCTTCATTATTGTCTTTTCAATTCTTCTCAATTTGAAACTAATAATATTTTCGAAATACTTATCAGTTATCACCTTAATAGAACTAATCCTGCAACTTAAGACTTTCACGGCTTTGCTTACAATTCCAAAGCACTTTCCAAAGTGTTGAAGTCATTGCAACTGGTTTTCTGTTCAATACTCTAGCACTGTCTTTTGCATAAAATACAATGGTTGCAGTCCCTAAAACAAGGAATGTTTCATTTAAACTGTCTTAACTTTGATATCTTGAGGGAAACTTTCCAGTTACTGTCACTCATTTCAGCTAAACTGCAATTGTTGTCTTCACTATGACTCTACAAGTGTTCTTAATTTGAGTCTTGCCATTAACTGCTTGAGGTAGAAAATCAATAGTTTTTTCTTGCAAACGGGTATTGAGTATTTATCTTTTATTCCAGCAGGCTAATAAAAGTTAAATACTCATCATTTCTAGAAGGAATTGATAGTTCCTTATTTAAGTAAATACTGACAGATGATATTATCCGAACCTTGAAGCTTTTGTTGAGTTCAGCTTTCTAGTATATGAAAGATACTACCTGCTGTAAAATATTTTAATCCATGAGGTTTAGGCTATTTCTCAGCATCAAGCTTGACATGTATTGTTTTTATATGCATCATGAATTGGATTATCAAGAAAATATGAATATGTGGTTGTTAGTAGTCTATCCAATCCGTGTTACATCTCTATTCTTGATTGCAAGGGCTCTAAATGTTTGTAGGTTTCTGACAATTGAGCATTGCAACAGGCACACCACTCTGGCGCAATGGACCACCAGAGAAGCCGGTACTATGCAATGCATGTGGGTCTCGATGGAGGACAAAGGGAACTCTTGCGAATTATACCCCTTTACATGCTCGAGCAGAAACTGATAATTATGATGATCAAAGGGTTTCCAGGGTAAAGAGCATATCGATAAATAAGAAGAAAGAAGTGGCATTGCTCAAACGAAAACAGAACCATGATAATGTAGTATCTGGAGGGTTTGCACCTGATTACAACCAGGGATACCAGAAGGTCATAGATGAAGATATAAGCAACCGATCGAGTTCAGGATCAGCTATCTCTAACTCAGAGAGCTGTGCACAATTTGGTTATGGTGGCATGGATGCTAGTGATCTGACAGGTTGAATTAAGATCTTTCTGCACAACTGATTACAGCAGCATTCATCATTTTGAAACAAGTATTGATTTTATTACCTGTCCAGATCTATATTAGCACAATCAAGAAGTGGATAATCGAATGAGGGAAAATGAAAAAGAAATATATTGTGAAAACAGTTCCGTAGTCGTTGGTTTTCCTAAAAGAAAAACAAATGAACTTTGTTTCTAACTATGTATGAGTGTGCTCTTTATTTACAAAGAGAACTGAAGAAATGGTTTTAATATTTTACTACCATGAAGCTCTAATTATACTTGCTAACTTTTGTAATGGCAAGTCCAATAATTAGACATGGTGGATTATTTGTTTTTTGTTTAGTGTGTAACAATATCTAGTACTTTTCCCTCCCAATAATAGAATGTCAAGTCTTGCATATATTTTTCATATGTCTTGTTCATTATTAATTTGACTTAGATCAAGAACTTCTACTTTTGTGTTATTATGCAAAATAATCTCCTGCATATAAAACAGGTAACCCATTGTCTTTGTCTTATATGAAAACATGTAATTCTAATATAGATAGTTTGGTTAATTTAGGTCCTGCTCAGTCAGTGGTCTGGGATGCATTGGTGCCTTCAAAAAAGAGGACATGTGTTGGTCGTCCAAAGCCTTCTTCTGTTGAGAAGCTAACCAAAGATTTATGTACTATTCTTCATGAACAACAGTCATATTTTTTGGTATCTTCTGAAGAAGATCTTCTTTTTGAAAGTGATACACCAATGGTCTCTGTTGAGATAGGACATGGAAGCGTTCTCATTAGGCATCCTAGCTATATAGCTCCTGAAGAAGAGTCTGAGGCTAGCTCTCTTTCAGTTGATCATAAACAATGCCCAATGAGTGAGGCATATTCTTTTTCTGGTGCCATTGTAATGCATAATGATTCCAGTCGCTTGATGTCATCATCTCTGGAAGTTGAAAAGATCAGGAACTCTACTGGCCATGGAATGCAGCAGGAACAACTTAAAAGGCATGCTGTTGTACACTAGTTTATGGCATAATTTGTAGTCAGCTATGATTGAGTATCATTAATTAATGTGACAAAAAAAATCCATTTTATTGTTACCCTAAAAAACACATTTTGTTTGTTTATCCCAAAACAAAGTCTGTTGTTCCTGTATGTACGTCATGGATTTTATTTGTGCATGTAAATTAGTGAAGAAATGTTCGAGATAAATTTGCAGAAATATTTTTGAAGACACAAACATACTCTGTCGATATTAATGTTTCTGTTTTTTTAAATATCAGTGACAAGTCTCAACTTGAAAGAGTACAAATCCTAGGCAATCATGAATCCCCATTGTGCTCAATAGATTTAAATGTGAGTTACACAGCCCTTCCCATTGTGCTCAATAGATTTAAATTATGTTAGTGCATAAGGCTGTAAGGCCTCAGATATGTCCAATTGTTGAGTGCTTAACGTAATTGCTATTATGTTTGTTAGGATGTTGTAAACTATGAAGAGTTTTTGAGAATCTTGACAAATGAAGAGCAACAACAATTACTGAAGTTACTTCCTGTGGTTGATACTGCTAAATTCCCTGATAGGTTAGAATTCTACTTTTTCATTTGTAGTTTGTGAGGTTTCTGTTGTAATCGATAAAAGAACTTTCAAATTCCTATATTATAATTCTTATAAAAGGTTTTAAATCTGTTTGTTGAGGGGAGGGGTATATAGGAAGTCTAAATACATCATTATCTTTAGTTGATGTGTGCCAAGAATTTAATTTCCATCAGAATTTCTAACAATAATGTAGTAAATGATCCATATTTTGTCTAATGTCATGGGCATTGCTTGAATATAATGTAGTGATGCTCTACAGTGCATTAGATATATAATATGACTTTAAGGGAATAGAAGGTGTTGAGACCTGAGACACTCAGACCATCAATATTGACAACTTGTTTTGTTGTATGTGCAGCCTTAAAGTCATGTTCAATAGCTCTCAATTCAAGGAGAACTTAACTTACTTTCAGCAGCTTCTTGCTGAAGGAGTCTTTGATATCTCTTTGTTGGGGGCAAAACCTGAAGACTGCAAGACTTTGAAAAGACTTGCATTATCCAATCTGTCAAAGTCGAAATGGGTAGAGCACCATAATTTTCTCAAGGTTTGCGCTAATTTATTATGTTAACATTAGAGATTGTGTTGATAAATAAAATGAGTATATTGATACTTATAAGCTATTACATCTTTCTATGGATGCAGAAATGTAAAAACAAAGCTGGAAAATCTAATACTATGGGATCTACTGGTTCAACATCAACTAATGTTTTGAACAACAGAGCATCAACTAATGTTGCAACCATCAAGAGAATGCGTGACATCAGAAATCAAAACTTTCCAGGTTTGTTGAAAATCTGACATGAAAGACAAAAAACAGATCATATGCTAAGACCTACCAATAATGATATGATTGTTGTGTATACCTTGTACATATCAGGGATGTTTTGATCGAAGGAAATGGAGTGGTTAATTTGGATCCTCTCCATAGAGTAGTTCATTTTTTCATAAATTAACAGTAATTAATGTTGAATGAATTTTTTTCCCCTAGCTGTTGCAGCTTTAAAATGTTTTTGTTTAAAATTATAAAATTTTGATAGATAACCCATAACCATGTTAAGTTCTTATTAATATTAACAAGAGTGATGAAATATATTTATGCAAAATACTATTTTTGATTTTAATTATGATTTGTAATTATATTTACTAGCACACCAAAAAATGTTAATAGTATACAATTTTTTCTAGTAAAGACTAACACTTGTTTAATTTGTTGGTAGGACACATGACATGAATCATTTTTTGTTTTGAAATTTCAAAAATTGTGTTATTGTTGCCAACTATTTAGAGCACACTGTTGTTTATGACTGCCATTTATGGTTGAACTGAGGAATCATTCTTATCTTAACACTCATCTTGCAAATTTCAGAATTAAAGACAATAATGAGAAGCCCCAAAAGAACGGTCACAAAGGCGAGCTGTGAGGGCCAAGAAGCTGTAGAAGATGGTGCTTGCTATAGTCCAAAACACCTATTTGCTTTGCCTCCTGATGCTAGTTTTCTCTTGCTGGATTCCTTAAACTTTGTTGAGGAGAGTAGTGATCAGGATCTGCTGCTAGAGGTGCCATCTAACACTTCTTTTCCACAGGCAGAGCTCTTGCACCCAACTTTAAGCCTTGGTGCGCAAGCCAGCACTAGTAGCAGCTCAGTCTACTCAAATCTTGTTCACCATTAAGTACACTTTACCAGGTTTATTTGGATGGTTAGTTATGGTGCATATTTTACATCTTAAAAACATATGATGGTTGTACTTTTCGTTACTTGCAACCTTCTTTAGCTTGGATTGCCAACTATGGAAGTTGGGTGGGGTTTTTTTGTATAGGTTGGTAAAAAATTGTAACATATAGCATAAAATATGAGGAGGGATAATAATCTCCAGAGATTTTGTGTAGTTTTTTGTTTTGTAAATAATTTTGACACCTTTTTTTTTACCCCCAACAACGAATAAAACGAGAGGACAACATTATGGGACGTGTGTGGAGGATCTGGACAATCATACGATCTAAAGTTAACTTTCAAAGTGTATGACACCCCATACCCCGACATTCTAAAGGTGCATTTGATTTGATGTATTCCTTTGTCGAATGCTTAATTGTCATGGACGCAAAAGAGTGTACTGTGAAATGAAATCATGGGTCCATAGAAGTATTTGGTAGTGCCAGTATGTCAGAGGTCAGTTCGCGGCATTACCTCAAAAATCTTTTAGAAAATGTTTCTTAGACAATTCTTGCATATATCTTGAGTGAAGAAAGAAAGTGATGAGAAATAAATGATTAATTTGATTAATGTAGTGTGATAAGAAGAAAGAGGTAGAAAAAGAGTTGTTAATTGAATGTTTGAAATTTTTGATTATCCAAATATAAGCTCTCAAATCTTTTTAAAGCAATTTTACATACACAACATGTGCAATGTCACATTTAGCTGCGTATTTATGTTCACAATGAATAATTAAAAATTACGTTAAAATATTTATTATCATGATTTTATATAAAAAAATTATTTAAAATTATGATAATATTTTTTATAATGTTGAACATGTATAGGAATTCATTTTAAGTTTAAAATTAAGTAAATCAAAGTCATGTAGTTTAGGGTAATTTTTTAGTCTAAATGTAATTTTGGTTCTTTTATGTTATTTAATATATAATTTTGATTTTTTTATTTTAAAATTGAGATATTTAATTCTTATATTTTAAAAAATCTGAAATTTTATTTCTTCTATTTCAAAATATAAATATCTAGTTTTCATATTTTAGAAAATTTTT
>PYAF01006024.1:1174660-1200107 GCA_007407185.1 Glycine tomentella | reverse complement strand
CACTACAATATTTTATTTTAAAGCTATATAACTTTTAAAACAGAAAACGCAAGCCTGTAGAAAAATTATGTAACTTTAATTATTAATTACTAGTGTAAAAAAGATATTCCGTGGCTAGAAATTATCTATATATTTAGTTGGGTATAATTTGTTTTAAAAGATGTAACTTTGTTGAAATTTAAAATAAAATATTGTAGTGATTTATAATAATTAGTGATAAAAATATTCAGAAGAAAAATGACATAGAATAAGATTATTTTCTTTATAATAATTATAAATGAATAAAATAAATTTGGGTAAACTTTTAAAAAATTATTATTATTAGAGCTGTCGCACGTTACCAAAAAAAAAAAAATAGTATTCTCTCTCTCTTTTTTTTTTTCGAATACTAAAATTAGTATTCTCTTAAAGCACAGTTTAACGTTTGGTGAATATTTATGAAGATTTAGAGTTGTTGAAAATGGAGGAGATATTTAAGTAATTTTGTGAAACTTAAGGGAGGGTAATATAATTTACTCAAAGATATAAATTACCAAAGTTGAAACTAACCTGAGCAGCTTCTATAAATCCTTCTCTTCTCTGTTGCCTGGGATTGAAGGGTGTTCCTGTAGGCTGTCTGTGTACATTTTGCCCCATGTTTCAGGACGTCATCAGAGTTGGGAAGGGACGCTTTCTGGTCTTCGTTTCTCTCCGCTCACACTCACTCACAGGGGCCCCACTCCTATTCCCCATCCTCCGCTAGCGATTTCTCCCCAAGGTTTCCATCTATCTCATACCCTAACTTCCCTCCATTTCACGTCTTTGCTGCTTCTCTTTTTCCATGTTTATGCCTCAATTGTTGATTCTTATTCTTTTTTAACTGCATTAGAATTGAGGGCTTTACTTCAATCCCTTGGGAAGGGGGAAATTGAAAATAGAATTCAACGTTAAATGATGTTCAATTGCAATGTTACGCTGCTTGTTTTGGATGGTTAGGTTAGGTTAGGTTATGTGCATCCGTGTATTTGACATGCACATGACCTTGGGAGAGGGGTGTTTTGAAAAACGACTAGGGTTGCTCATGATCTTTGTTGCGTGTAATCAATGGCAAGCTAAGGTGCTGAGGTGTGATACAGAGCCTGTTTGGGGTGCCTTTTTTGGTCTCCTGATACGTGCCTTTTGAATCTTAATTCAAGGAATTCTCCAACGCAATAGCAATAGCAATAGTGCTATAGCACCGCTATAGTTGCTCATCTCCAACCAAAAACAAGGTTTATTTGGATTCGGTAGAGGGAATTTTGTGGTGGTGTTGAAGTTTGTTCATGTGGAATTATAAGGACTGTTTTTAATGTAAAGAAAACAACCTTTGCTTTGGTTTTGGTTCCTTCCTTTGTAATGAAAATTCTTGAAGGAATATGTTTTTCCTTCTCTAGCAATGTTTTTGTGTCAGCATTTGTTTTCCAGTTGGGAAATCTTTATGCTTTGCCGTGCTTCCACTTTCCAGAAGAAACCATCTGTCCAATAAGCTTTGTAACTAAATGCATCATTGTTGATTGTTCTATCGAACCCTTTTTATTTCTTCAGTTCACATTTTCAGTTATACCTTCCTTTACACCTGTTGAGAAACAATCATTTTTGGTTTCTCTTTTGTTTGGAAAACGGTTTACTCCACACTACTTTTTTTATACATATTCTCTTCATATTTCTCATAGAAATGTCGAATTGTAACATAGAATATCAGTCTTCTTCAATGATGCAAAGTTAATCAAAAGATGACACAGTTTTCCGCAATGTGGCTGGTGGGCTGCCACATCTTCCTGGCAGGCTGAAACACTCAGCCTACAAAGGACACTGCCCCAGGGCTAAAAAATCGAACTATTCCAATGGCGGCAGGTGGGCCTCCCACGGAAGTTACGATGACTGCAATTGTGGTCCCACTTCCAACCTCGCTGACACACCCTTCAGCCCCTAAGCGCTTATCTTTCTTCAACACTAAGTTGTAGTTCTCTGAACCAGCGTGGGATTTTACTGTTCTGGAAGGTTTAGAGGGAATAAGACAGTGTCACATGGCACCATGACTTAAAAACAACACCATACGTGTGCGCGGCAGTGGAGTGAAGTAGCTGAACATGCTTATGTGTATGTGAAGAAGCACCGCACGGAAAGCAGCCATTTCCGCTCTAGTTTTGGTTTCTGTCTTGCTGAATGCTGAGACTACTGGATGTATGGTCTATCTATCTTTGTTTTCCACTGGACCTCAGGGGCCCATTCTTATTCGTCTCTAACCTTTGATGGGCTTTGGCCCATCATGTTAAGAAGTCCTACATCTCCTGCCTCAATTCTTGGGGTGCAACTTATATATCTGTTGGGCAACTTCACTCAGTGCCAATTGATACTAAGCTGAAACCTAACATGGTATCAGAGCCTTTATATCTGTTGGGCAACTTCACTTAGTGCCAATTGGTTTTAAACTGAAATCTAACTCATTATGCCCTCCAAGCCCAAGAATATCATATCATATCGAGCTTTTCTACTAAGTATTTAGCGCCCGTTTGGATAGGATGATGAAATTTGAAACCCTTAAGAATCATATTTGCACTCTGAAACTCTTGTCTCATTCCAGCCGTGTTGTTGGTCTTCAGGACTCTCAGCAGCAGTCAGTTTAGTTTTATTGTTAAATGATCATCTTACTCTGTTATTTTTACCATGAGAGTTATGGTTGAGTTGTTAATCTATATGGAAATATTTGGCTGCTTTCTTTTTTGTAATTTTGAACACCTTTCTTTGATAGGGCATGTGATTTTTGGCATCTCTGGTTGGGAGTGGGAGTTTGAAGAGTCTGCTGAATTCGTAAGAAATCTAGAGGAATGGAAGCACCAGTCAGTAATGGTCATTCTGAAGAAGGAAGAAATGAGAAGTCATTGATGGAAAATGGGGAACACACTTTCTTTGCTAGGCCCATGTATAAGCGGCGGAAAGTTTCTGCTGTTCGTGATTTCCCAGATGGATGTGGACCATTTGCTTCGAGGATTGATCCAGTGTTAAACGTAAATATTGCGGGTTGTGGTTCAGCTAATGGTACAATTATTGAGGATAAGAATGGTGAACATTTAGGGGGTGATACTGTTAAAAATTCCAACTGTGAAAATGATGGCCGTCATTCTGAAGTAAAAGATTCGCTTCTTACAGAAACTCTTGGTCAAACAACTGACACTGGTTTGAATATGGAAAACCCGGTAGTCTCATCTCCTCAAGTGAATGGGTCTACTGCAGAAAATGAACCTGCAAAAGTGACTATTGGCCAAACAATTGACTCTGGTTTGAATAAGGAAAACCCTGTTGTCTCATCTCATAAAATGGATGGGCTTACTGCAGAAGAGGAAGCTGCAAAAGTGACTGTTGAACAAACAATTGACTGTGTTTTGAACAAGGAAAACCCTGTGGTCTCATCTCATCAAGTGGATGGGCCTACTGCAGAAGACAAGCCTGTCAAAGTGCCATTAGTGGACATAGAAATTCTGAATACAGAGTTTGCAAGAACTGCAAACACTGTAAAATGTGACTCCTCTTATATGTTGAAGTCATCTTCTCTAGTGGGTGAAGTGGTTATGTCAGGTGGTTCAAAACCCTTATTGCCCAATGTCAATATATCTGGTTCTAGTGCTTGCATGGTGGAGCCTGTAACTAGAAGGTATCTTCCTCGAAGAAAAGTTTCAGCTCTCAGAGACTTCCCAGCTTTATGTGGACGAAATGCTCCACATCTCAGTAAGGACAAGGATGTGTGTCTAGAGGGGATCTCTTCTTTAAATAACAAGAAAGTGTGTCAACAGAACCTGGCCTTAGATGACAACAATCCATTGAAAGAAGTAGGAGCCATGGCTGTAGATCCATTGAAAGAAGTACGACCCACTGATGTAAAAGAAATTAAAAGTAACATCCAAGATGAATATGGTTACAAGAGAAGGCTTGTGGACATCGTTCAAACTGATTCTGAAAGTAATGCTGCAAAGAGAGTGAAGAAGACACCAGAAATCAAGAGAGACAAGCATGTTACACTTCCTGAAGAAAGTAATCATCATGTTAAAATAAAATCCAAGGCAGTGGTAAAAGAGAAAAATAGGGAAGAGACAAAGCCTTTGGATCTATCTCATTCTAAGCATAAGTTGAAAGGGAATTTCAATGGATCGTGGGTCTCATCAGACAGGAAAGTAGTACTAGGTTTGATGGCTGAATCAGAATGTCCTTGGAGGTCTGACAAAGGTTCCTCAAAATTTAAGTTCGGTGATGCTAAAAATCAAGGCAAGAAAAAGAAAGTAACTGTTGCATTACCTGACAGGTCTAAAACAGCTATCAAGAGTAAAGGTGCACAAAATGATTCTTGGCAGAAGCCTTTGAAAAAGAAAAAAGGAAATGCTACTTCTGAAGGTATCGGTGAATTAGTAATTTGGGAAAAGAAGGATAGTCTCGACCCATATGAAAATAATGAAGACCTTCAAATTGTTCTGAAATCACATGAGTTCAATGTAAATGTTACTCCCTCTTCTCATTCTAATTTCACTGGTGATGAGGATGACTCATATGTGACCCGGAAAAAAGTGAGGAAAACATTACGGTTGTTTCAAGTGGTTTTTAGAAAGCTTTTACAGGAAGTAGAATCAAAGTTAAGTGAGCGAGCAAATAGTAAAAGAGTTGATTTAATTGCTGCAAAGATCCTTAAGGAGAATGGGCATTATGTTAACTCAGGCAAGCAGATACTGGGTGATGTCCCCGGGGTTGAAGTTGGTGATGAATTTCAATACAGGGTGGAGCTTAATATAGTTGGCCTTCATCGTCAGATTCAGGGAGGCATAGATTATGTGAAGCACAATGGTAAGATCCTTGCAACTAGTATTGTTGCGTCAGGGGCTTATGCCGATGATTTGGATAATTCAGATGGCTTGATATATACAGGGCAGGGTGGGAATGTGATGAACACTGATAAAGAACCTGAAGATCAGAAGCTTGAGCGGGGCAATCTTGCTCTGAAGAACAGTACTGAGGAAAAGAACCCTGTTAGGGTGATACGTGGTTCTGAATCAATGGACGGAAAGTGCAGGATATATGTTTATGATGGACTGTATGTGGTTGAGTCTTGTTGGCAGGATGTGGGACCACATGGGAAGCTGGTTTATAAGTTTCGACTGCGAAGAATCTGTGGTCAGCCAGAGCTTGCTTTGAAGGAAGTGAAGAAATCTAAAAAGTTCAAAACGAGAGAAGGTGTATGTGTTGATGATATTTCTTATGGAAAAGAACGAATTCCGATATGTGCTGTGAACACCGTAGATGATGAAAAACCCCCTCCGTTTAATTACATAACTAGCATGATATACCCCAATTGCCATGTCCTTCCTGCAGAAGGATGTGATTGTACTAATGGATGCTCCGATTTGGAGAAATGTTCATGTGTAGTGAAAAATGGGGGAGAGATTCCATTCAATCACAATGAGGCTATTGTACAAGCAAAGCCTCTGGTCTATGAGTGTGGACCTACTTGTAAATGTCCTTCAACATGCCATAATAGAGTCAGCCAACTTGGCATAAAGTTTCAACTTGAAATATTTAAAACCGATACAAGGGGATGGGGTGTGAGATCCCTGAATTCAATCCCATCAGGAAGTTTTATCTGTGAATATATAGGGGAGCTTCTTGAAGATAAGGAAGCTGAACAAAGAACCGGTAATGATGAGTATCTTTTTGATATTGGAAATAACTATAGCAACAGTACTCTTTGGGATGATCTTTCGACTCTCATGCCTGATGCGCACACAACTTCTTGTGAAGTTGTGAAGGATGGTGGTTTCACCATTGACGCTGCTCAGTTTGGTAATTTGGGGAGATTCATCAACCATAGTTGCTCTCCTAATCTTATTGCTCAGAATGTCCTTTATGATCACCATGACACCAGGATGCCTCACATAATGTTCTTTGCTGCTGATAACATTCCTCCTTTGCAAGAGCTGACTTATGATTACAATTATGAAATAGATCAAGTTCGTGATTCTGATGGCAATATAAAAAAGAAGTATTGCTATTGTGGTTCTGTGGATTGTACTGGCAGGATGTATTGAGGGCCAACAAGGTTAATTAATGTAATAGTGTTTTTCTGCAGTCTTAATTCGAAGTTCATTAATATCCTTCTTCTTCTTCAATGTAAGGAAGAGGAGTGTTAGTAATCAATGTTGTTAATTAATGTCAGTGTTTTTCTGCTGTCTTAACCATCACTGTTACCTCCACCTTTGGCACTGTCACTAGAATCACCACCATTTGGTGCCACCATCGTTGCTATCGACATCACCATCATCACTAGTATTGCAACTACCATCACCATCATTAATTCCACCACCAAGGCCACCGTCGTTGTCACCACCACTACTAATAATACTATCTCTGTTACTGTCACTTCAACCACCATCAACATCACCATTATCTGCTGTCACCAACATCGTCAATGTCACTATCATTGTTATTGATATTGCTACCATCACCACCACTACTAATATCACCAACGTTGTTGTCACCACCATGTCATCATTATCACCACCACCAATGTCACTCCCATTATTATCGTCATTACCACTATGGTTATCAATAATATTTCTATCGTCACCGTCACTGTTAACATCACCATCATTACCACTACACAAAAATACTTTTAAATTAATTTTAATACGATATAAAATTTTTAAAGTGATTTTATTTGAAACTAATCATATTTTAAAACTGGTTTTGTTTTTTTTTCAAACAAAAACTTAAAATTGATTATCATTTAATTTTTTTTGAAACTTAAAACTAAAAACCAACCTAAATACAGCCTTAGTTTTTCAGTGTAATATTAATATTATGATTTTTTTTGTAAAATTATTATGTTTCATTTATTTATTAATTTTTTAATATATAAAATAATATAATACAACACATATTTTGAAATGGAGAGAGGGAGTAATTGATAACCTGCACGTTTGTCCATAAGATTATGAGTAACTTTATTACAAGAGTAATGAAAGCAAAATGTACTTTTAGGCAAACAACTAGATCTTAAATGTAAACACCATATTTTTTTAAAAATATTTTCACACACATTACCTTTCATTATTTTCAATAACTAAATATTAGATTTGTTTAATCAATAATTTAATCGTTAATCCATTAACTCTATACTTTATCACATCTTATAAAAAATATCTTATGTAATTATTAGTAATTTCTTATTATTAAATAAGGTTGATGTTAAGTATGAAATTCACCCTAAAAAAAGAAGTATGAAATTCATTCTTATAATTTTTTTTAAAAAATATTAAGCCACAATTAGGGATTTTCCCCCTTTTGAGGGTTGTTTGGAAAACAGAAAAAGAGAGAGTGCTTTTTCTTTAGTACTTTTGTTATTCTTTCTGTCTAAATTACCTTTAAGCTTAATATTAAATTTATTTGAGCTAATTGATCTGATCGAAAGTTGTTCAATAAAATGTAAGATTTGAATTTTAAATTTTAAATATTTAAATTTTGAGTTGAATTGAACAAGAACTTTTTTTTAACTTGATTTGATAATGACCCAATCAATTTTACCTTGCAAAATCCCTTAAAAAAACTAGATTTTGATTGCACTGAATTTTACCTCGCAAAATCCCTAAAAAACTAAATTGTATTCAATAATTTTTTTTACAAATTGCAACCTGCATCCTACAGGATAGTTTGTTAAATCGCCTCTAATTGGAATCGAGAAGCCATTTTCCGGCAATTGATTTGAACCAAAACAGGTGTTAATAAAGTTAGAGTAGTTTTTATTTTCTTTTTCCTAACGTTCCCCACTAATGTCCTTGTCAGAGTTGTTAGTGTAAACCAATGATGGCTTTGCTAGGTTTATTGGAGGCATTAGATATTAATTTAAGCCACCCTTTGAAGTACAGTACTTTGCCAATGCCATATATGTATGACGTATTGACATGTCAAATTAATTTTAACAATAACGAAGATGAAGGAATTCTTATGACATTAGCTGAGCATCACTTTTATTTATTCATATTATGTGATGATTCATACGGAAAGTATATGAATCCCCCCAGTTTTAGTCCCCATCACAAAGAGCACTAGATCCACTCACCACAACGGAACATTCTTAGAATAGCACAAACCATAAACAATAAAACACTAGTAATCTAGTTACTATCTATATTCCTGAAATCAGAAAGTGCCTTTTTTCATTTTAACCAAGCTGAATTTCCGAGTCAAAGACAGCTCCACCCTCCCAATCACTAGAGATAACATTCTTGGATTGCACCCAATACTGATTTGCATTACCACTCAATTGGAACCTCAACTTTATGTCACCCCTCGGCGGGTTCTCAGCGTCAAACACAGTCCCAAATGCCCTGCGCATTCGCCTCCACTCTTGGCAATCTTCCTACTCCATATTAACATTTCAAGAACCCAATTCAGTTTCAAGTAAAGTAATTGAATTTACAAGTTGGTATATATATGGAAAAGTTTATGGTACAATCATTGTACCTTTAAAATGCTTATATATATATATATATATATATATATATTAAACTTTTGAATTCAAATAAACATTAATTATTAGTCAATAAAAAGAAATCTCTGTGACATGATTGAAAGGTTTTTATTATAACAATTAATAATTTTATTACACGTGATTTTTTGATGGTATGAAAAACTTTAGAATATATTTTATTTTGGCTTTTAAATATGTTTTTAATCCAATGTTAGAATTTTTTATTTTTGGTCTTTATAAGTTTATTTTTTAATTTTAGTCTTATAATTTGACAATTTTTCAATTTTGATATGTAGTAAAATATTTTTCTCATTTTTAGTCATTTGTATTTTTTCAATTTTTGTTCATATAAAATTCCAATTTTTTCATTTATAGTTATATAAATTTACATTTTTAGAGACTAAAATTAAAAAAAAAACTTAGATAAACTAAAAATAAACAAAATATCTTACTAGATCAAAATTAAGAAAGTACAAACTCATAAAATTAAAATTAAAAACATGAATTTACAGGACCCAAAATAAAAAAAAAATACTAATTTACATTAACAAAAACGTATTTAAACCTATTATTTATTTATAAATTATACCTGCCACAATTCAACTGCAGTTACGTCGTAAGTTCCACCAAGATAGAGAATGACAATGGCTAAGTAGTGAGGATTTCTGCTGCGTTCATGGACCTTAACCAAGAGGTTATAGCCACCGTATCTACAGGGGACCCTTCTGTATTCTACATCCACCACACCGTATTTGAATAGTTCTGCAGATGCATCTGCGTTTCTCCCCAATCTTGAGTAGGCACGTGGACTCATAATAAAGTCTGTTCTGTCTCCCTCACCATAATCTGTAACCACCACGTATGCTCCATTCTCATCGCAGAATTGTGGTATTTTGCACCTAACCTGATTCATCATCATCATTTTTATTTCACAAATTAATAAAGGAACTACTATATTTTTATATGGCAAAGGCTACAATAGTGTAATTTTTCTCAATTAGTCCATAAAATTAAAGTGATCAATTAAGTTCAGTAACCTGATAACATGCTCCACAGCCAGATCCATTCTTCCATAGCCAAGACACGCCTGCGACACTGCCTTCGTTTACCGTTTTTCCATATTCTCCAAAGCCACAAGCTCCCCCTAAAACATTATCAATTGACCAATCATATCATGCGTGTGCAATTTTTTTTTTTTTTTACATTTTCAACTAATAAAAAATTATGATAAGTATGGTTTTTAACATAATATATTTTTAAACATAGTCATAGTAAAAGTTAATAAACTGACTAGATAAGGCGATTGTGATCGAAATATAATATGCAATTTCTTTACACTATCAATCAATGAATAAACTATTCAGGCATTTAAAATTCTGTAACAATTATTTAACAGAAGCTACTATTTATCATTGAAAAGCACATCAGCGTGTCATCATTTGAATGAATATGATAGCTCGGATACAATGAACTTATGCAAGTTTAATTTGTCCACTATATATGTACAGACAATATAAAAATGTGCTTGGTACACACACCATATATGAACAAGCGCAATAATAGATAGAGAAGAAGGCTCACGTACTTGGGTTTCCATAACAATCTGGGCTACCATAATAGGTTGCTCTGGAGCACGTAAAAGAGTCTTGAGAGGTACACAGGGCAGGTAAGAGCAGTGTGACACAGAAAAGGCTAAGTTGGTACTTAAAATTAAATTCCATTTTAAATGACAAAAGTGTCAAGCACAAGGAGTAGAGAAATGCAGCAAGTAATTAGGAGTGATCAATGCTAGAAACTAAAGCATACAAGGAAGCAAGGAATAACTATATGAAGAAGAGAAAGCTTTATGGAATAGAAAACAAAGATGTAGAGTCATATTTATAGTACAGGTCTGAGGTCTATGTGGTAGACATTTTTTTTTTCTTTAACTGGGGACTAAGGAATATGCAAGAGGATTGGAATAATGATGTGTACATGTAGACCCTATTGTTGACCCCTCAAGGGCCAGGGTCATCATATATTAGAACCAATTTCTTATTACAATGGAAAAAGGCCTAACTTTGTTCTATTGTAACTTTTTTGGATGATCCATGCACTTGCAGCTTAACTCAAGGCTCGGAATCCTGATAGAAAATTTAACCAAACAAAATAATGGAAAGAAGATATTGGTAGATACTCTTCTTTGTGTCTATCTCATCCCCATAATGTTCTTCAAATTCCATCTTGGTATGTCCATAGATTCAAAGGATAAACAAGGAAGAGGAACATGCAAAGTATATAAAAATATGAAGCTATGTTGACAAATCTACCATGTGCATAGTGCAGGATCAAACGATAAGTGTTTGATGTTCCCCTCGATTAAAAACAGAACAGACAAAAAGATTGGAAGAACAAGCAATCTTTGAACAAGTTTATTAATGGTTAATAGTCATGGTTTTGTAGTTATCATGCAGAGCATGTCATTCAATTACAATACTATTTAAGTGCGGAAAAATGACATGCCGCATCATTGCCTAAGAATAGGGACGAGTTCAATTCCTTCTGGGGTATTATCCCCACAATAGAATCAAATTATTTGCTGATTTTGTATATTTCTTTGACTAATTGTGAAAAGTATGCGTGTTGCAAAATAATTACTTACTCTACCCAACACCAAGTCTGTTAGTAGTATAGTTAGCTAACTATTTATTTTATTTCTAACAAAAGCTAATACTATTGATTAATTATCAAGATAAATATTAAAATTTTAACATTATTATAGAATAAAAAAATAGATGAAGCATGGAGGAAGTAATGTGATAAATAAATGGATTCTATTATTGTTTAACGTCAAGCAACTTAAAATATCTAGCAGCTACGTTTGGTTGTAACGCACCCAGTGCGTCAGTCTACTCAGTAGTGATCCGTTATTTAGTATGAGCACAAGTTGTCACTGGATTCAACTTTGGACGCGTTAAGGGAATATCAAATCATCTTAAAGATACACATATAGTTTTCTAATATAATTCATCTAGTATCATGATAATTATTAGTATTATTTTGGTACTTACTCTTTTCCTTGTTCTTTTTCATTATCTTTCTCTCACCTCACTTTACAAGAGTTGCAAGAAAGGAGTCAGTTAAATGTGTTGAGAAAAAGTCCAATTTCGCTTGATTCAATTTATTCGTGCAACAAATTAAACAGCTGTCACATCAATATTTTTCATATGAAGTCACTGTTCATCATTATTCATATTATTATATATATTAAAATATCTTTTAGGTCATTAATAAATACTGATTTTTATTTTAGATTTTTAATAAACTTTTTCGTTACATTTCATTCTCATATATCAAAATTTTTTATTTTAAATCTTTATTGTTAGTACTTAACATCTTCTGAATGAATGTTAGAGATCAAAACAAAAAAAAAATTAATATATCAAAGATTCAATATAACAATTTTTTATTAAAAATCTAAAAAAAAATCAATCATTTATCATATATGTAAAATATATTTAAGTCTATATATATAACATTTGAGGAATGGATGTATTGTCGGCATATGTTAACATTGTATAGGGCAAGTGTAAGTCACCCATTGAAAAGGAGGCATCCAAACACAAACAAAAAAACTAATATAAATTGGAGTAGGTGCTTCTTAATCCAACCCGTCCATTTGGTCACTCCTTTCTTTGTCCACGAAGCTTGCAACATAGAGAGCTCAATCAACATTGCTCAGGAAACTGTTGATGCATACAGCACCAAGATATATATAACCTTTGGGAACTTTAAGTTAAAGCTTTTTGTCATATATAACTCTGGACAACTTTTATGTCCTCCATGTTTGCAAGATCTAATTAACTTATATTACTGTAAATCATATATAATTAATGTTTATACTACTAAGTGCTTATACACATACAGTTTCTAGCAATGTGGTCCGCACCACTCTTCCAATCTAATAACTTATTTAATTCTATTCAATTGTACATGTGAAAAACTTCTTCAACACCTACCGATGCATATGAATTAAACATTACTATAGTTTTTTTAGTAAATAATATTTATTTTATTAATCACACCAAACGTTTTTATATCTTAATCCTTAAATTTCAATACTCATATAGTCATGCTTATATACTACAATGGTCATGCACTAACAAAACATTCAGATTTTTTGGTACCTTCTTTTTAACATATTAAACATTTCTTCCAAAACAAATTAAGATTATTCACATTTCCTTTTTCTGTTCTATTTTCCAACTCTCCCATCACGTAGTGTATATCTTTTTCTAATTTCTTTTATATTTTTTTTTCATTTTGTTGTTTTATTTATTTATAGGAATCAAAAATAAATATGACAAAATTTAAAACAATTCAAGTAACATATTCAATCAATTGAATTAGACTCTCTAAATACATTTTTGTTATAAGAATGTTCTTGCAACTTTTTTACATGGTACTCTTTTAATTATATTATTCTCTTCTTAAAATTCTGTCTCATTAATCTAATATCCTCCTCAAATTAAAGAACCATGCCGATTAAGAAATCGTCTTTCCTTTTCCATCCCCAAAAAATAGTGCAATAGAGATACGGGCATCACTCTCCACCAATGGGTGACAAAGCACTTAAAATTAGATAGTGCAAAAGAGACATGATCATTATTGCTATCTAAAGAACCATCCTTTGTGCAAGCTTCATAATTCCAATATGTCTCCCTTCCTAGCATCGATCGACTCCACCACGGCACCACGTGTTCGGAATCAATCAGCCAAGTAACGACATATGGACCTAAAATCAAACCAAAAACAAAGGTGTCATCTGTTCACCAATTCAGTTACACACTTACATGCACTTAATCTGAATCTAAGAGCCATATATGGTTCAAATATGTAATGCAAATGCAACTTAGGCAAGGTGTAAATAAGTACACCCAACAGCCAAGCAACAACTTTAGTAAGATACTCTTCTACGTGTCCCTTCTCCACGATTCCTTTCTTTTCCATTTTTTAGAGGGTGGGATGAATAATTGCATGGGTCATGTATCATGAAAAGAACAAGCAATTGCTCTCCTATTCAAGAGCCTAGCCTAGTTATCTTGCACTTAGTATAGTGGAACAGAAAATAAAAGAAACTAGAGAGATTGTGGATGTCGATGTCAAATAGAAAATATAAGTTTTGAATTAAGAAATCAATTACCTACAACATGTATTGACATAAAAGTGACTTGTATTATAAAAAGAAATTATTATATGATTTCACATCACCATATATTTATTATACTTCTTAATTTTAAGAAACTTATAAATAATTTTTTTTGTAATTTATCTGTTAATTTATTAACAAAGCACTGACGTGACAGGCTAAAGTAATTACAAATTTTACCTCAAACATTTTATCTTTTAGTAAGTTTTACTTTCAATCTTCTTTTTTTTTTACTTTTTGATTTTTTTTTTGACAAATTTTACTCTTAATTTTTACACTTGTTACCTCACAAACGATGGAAAGGTGAAATTTAAAATTTTTATAAAAGTTAGAAATAAAATGCTAAATTAATTTGATGAAGTAAAGGTAAAAGACCAAAAATTTGAACAAAAAGTATAATTAATATTTTTTTTCCTACCCTCTTTTAGTTCTAAAATGGCGGGTGAGAAGAGGAAAAAACAGGAGTGGTAGTTTGGGCTAAAATGGCCCTAGTGGAACTGGTAGTTTGGGCTTGCGTTGGGCCTTGTAGCCTTCAGCTTTTCCTATATTGGGCTAAAAAAGCGTGTCCTACAATTGCCCAAGTTTTAACAATTAAGATTTAGTACTTTTTTAGTTATCATATTCCCTCTTAATAAATCATAATAATATTTAATTAATTTTGTCGTTTATAAATTTTTTAACAAATGAATGAATTTTTAAGTCTATTTTTAAAATATAATTAAATTATCTTTCTTCGTGGTATATTATTCACGATATAGATAAAATAACTCATTATTTTCTTTTTTTTATAAGAAAAACATCTTCGTAAAAAGTAGGTACTTTTTAATCTAAATATAAAAAACTTACACCTTATTTAATAATTTTTACCAAAAGTATACTATAATTTTTTTTCTTTTACATTTTACTACACAGTTCAAAAAGAACATAAGAAGATAGTTTAATGAATAATATAAACATCTTGTGAATGCACATTTCTCAAAATTTATAAGCATACACCTTTTCAAAAGTGATAAATTATGTTTGATAAGATATTTCAGCTAATTTTTAGTTCTTTTTATTAGCTAAAAAGTGTGTTTATTGTTCGATAAACAAACTTTTTTAAGTAATTTTTAGCGTTTTTTGAAATTATTTGAAATAGAGTTTTTAGAACACTAACTTCTAACTTTTAACATTTTATATTTTCTATCATTTTTGTTTTCAATATATTTATTCAATTTTTTTATTACTTTTTTTTTAAAATAAATTATGATTATATTATTTTTATGTCACTTTACATTTTTCAATTACCTCAATAATTAATTATAATAAACACTTATAATTTAATAAATTAACATTTTAACTATAAGTTTCTAACTTTTAGTTACCAACTACCAACTAGCTTTTCAGTTAATTTTTCAACTAATTTTGTCTAACATAGTCTAAGTATTAATTGAAGGTTTAATTGTTACGTGAATAATAGATTTTTTCCTCTATTTTTTGAGTCAAAGACATGGGTATTCCTTAACTCACAAACTTTGAGTGTGTGTTTATTATTGGTCGAATAAAATTTTGCAGATAATTAAACATATTATTCTATTAAATTAGATCATTGTTTTCACATATCAACACAACTGAACCTTATCGTAGTGCGTCAACTCTTTGAGATTTTCTCCTCTACTTTTCTTGGGTTTCATATTTATTTTTAAGTGTTTTAATTTATTTTAAAATATGTTATTTTTTCTAAAATATTCCTAAATTTTTAATATTTCATCTAAATACTTAAATAAATTTATAATTATATTCTAATTATAATTTAAAAAAATAACTTCTTAAAAAAGCCATTTTATTATTATAATAACTTATGTAATTAATAATTTTCTTAATATACATATAATTTTCTAAAATATATGTATCATAAAAAGCCAATCAAACGTTAAAAAATTTCAACTGCATCCATTAATAAGTCCTCAACAAACATAAAAATTCTCAACTACATGCATAACTTTGATGATGGGAATTAATTTTTTGTTTTTGTTTTCAAGGAATTAAAATCTTTTGTCCCATCTCTATCCCAGCAATCAAATTATGATATATCAATTAAGTATCACCCTTGCAATAAGAGTTTCTGCGTTTGATTTAGATTGATTCTGAAATAACATCAAGCGATCTAATTTTATAAAAACTCGTAAAGCGCTAGGTCGATTTGATTTAGATTTGGTGGTGAAGTTTTAAGTTCTAATTTTAATATTGCTATTGTACATAATCATTAACTATGCCATAGTATTTGTTGGCTGTAGCACAACTTTTTAAAAAAGAATTAAGCAAAATTTTATCTAGAATCATTGCTTTTGCAACTTCTAAGGATCATCGGTGCCCAATAATACTAACATCCTAAGTAGCATCTAATCTTGGCTCTGAGATTCGATAAGATCATAGCTCCATGTTCAATGCCTTGCGGTGATTCCATTACACTCATGTTTCTACCAGAACTGCAGCTATGAGAGTATAATTTATTCATTTAATTGTAATTTAGTGGAATTTTTATTTTCTTTTTAAATTTAAAATATTTTTGTAAGTATAACTTTTTTTCAATAAAGAGTGTCTAAAGTGTCTCTAATAAAAAATATTTATATGAATTTTTTAAAGTTATTTATTTTAATTTTTTATAGTTTCTATATTGTTATGTTATTCTTAACAATTTTAACAAAATTTTATTCAATAATTTTTTTTAATTGATGATGTTTAAAAGATAAAAAATTCTTATGTTAAAAATTCAATTTTTTATAAAATAACTTTTATGTCACTTAAATAATCGCTAATATATAATTTTTTCTTAAAAATTAACCCACTAAACACGTTCACTCTTAGGATTCCCTTACTTTCATTAATATCAAAGCAAAATTATGAGTCCATCTACGTTAATACGTGTACTTTTTTATGCAGTTGAAAATCACTGAATCAAAATATTGGATAGTGTTTAGTGGAAATTTAAAGTTTGAATAGAAAAAGGAATGCACGTAACCCGCTTTGGTGAGCAGCAAAGTACCTTAATTCGTAGACACTTCTAGCGAGATATGTCATGTCAGCACCATCCCCCAGAGCCAATGGGAACACACCATATCAGCCACAAATTTCGCTTTTACTGACAGCAATTTAGCCTCCGTGGCATTTGCACAATATATTTGAATCACGTGACATATTGACAAATTTTTTAAAAAATTGTGGCAGTATGACCACTGTTCCACCTAATATATCATGACATGTAGGATTTACTGTGTAGTCCTACTGACATTTACAAGCAAAAAAACCAAATAAATACAAATTAAATAAAAAATTACCAATTTAGGGCAATTTTGAAACTATTTATCAATCTGGGGCTGTTGGTCACGCCCAGAACTGGGCATGACTGGTAGTGCCCAGAACCAAGCACGACTAGGGGGGTAGTCACGCCTGGTTCTGGGCGTGACCAATCATGTCCAGTTCTGGGCGTGACCTACTCCTGCCACGTGTCATGCACAGATGAATCGATGCGTATATAAACTTCGGACGGTCATAACTTTTGATTGAAGTGTCCGATTGAGGCGTAGTTTGTGTCAAAATGCTCGAAATTGAGAAGAGAAGCCCTGGGCAAATTTTTGAAAGAGATTTGGTCAAAACAATTTTCCAAAAAATGTTTCTAAGTGTCTCAAAATTATGATTTAATCTTCAAACATCTAAAAATTTTCTTGTTTTCTAGATGTTAGGTTCATAGGAAATCGTTAATGTGTATGTTGGTTTAATGTGTATTGTTTACGATTTAGGGTTTGGGTTAAAGAGGTAGGGTTTATGGATTTCGGTTTAGTTTTAGGGTTTAGCGTGTTAGTGTTTAGTTGTTAGGGCGTGTGGGTATATGTGTTAGGGTTTAGGGTGTGTGGATATATGTGTTAGGTTTTAGGGTGTGCGGATATGTGTGTTAGGGTTTATGGTGTGTGGATATGTGGGTTAGGGTTTAAGGTGTGTGGATGTGTGGGTCAGGGTTTAGGGTGTGTGGATATATGTTGTGTTTAAACCAACGTACACCGAATCCATAAATGCACACACCCTAAACACTAAATCATTAACCTAAACCCCCCAAACCCTATCCACTAAAACTAAACCGAAATCCGTAAACCCTAAATCTTTACCCCAAGTCCCCAAACCCTAAACACAACATAAAACCTAAAACTAAATCGGAATACATAAACCCTAAATCTTTACCCCAAGCCCTAAACCCTAAACACAACATAAACCCTAAGACTAAACCGAAATCCGCAAACCCTAAATCTTTACCCTAAGCCCCCAAACCCTAAGCACAACATAAACCTTAAAACTAAATTGGAATACATAAACCCTACCTCTTTAACCCAAACCCTAAACCGTAAACACTATACATTAAACCAACATACACATTAACAATTTCCTATGAACCTAACATCTAGAAAACAAGAAAATTTTTAGATGTTCGAAGATTAAATCATAATTTTGAGGCACTTAGAAACATTTTTTGGAAAATTGTTTTGACCAAATCCCCTTCGAAAATTTGCCCAGGGCTTCTCCTCTCAATTTCGAGCGTTTTGACACAAACTACGCCTCAATCGGACATTCCAGTCAAAAGTTATAATCGTCCGAAGTTTATATACGCATCGATTCATCTGTGCATGACACGTGGCAGAAGTAGGTCACGCCCAGAACTGGGCGTGACTAGTCATGCCCAGTTCTGGACGTGACCAACAGCCCCAGATTGATAAATAGTTTCGAAACCACCATAAATTGGTAATTTTTTTATTTAATTTGTATTTATTTAGTTTTTTTTGCCGACATTTACATGTTGCAATTTTCTGAGGCTGAGACCATATATAGTAACCATGTTCTTTTAAATGCATATAATGACATTTCACATTTGTGCAAGCTAGCTAGCAGTGACTTGACTCATGGCCTCGTTTTCTCCTCTGACTAATTTCTCAATCGCACCTTCACCGTATTCCAAAACCGGCTTCTTCCACAATCCCTTCATCGCTCTCAGATCCAACAATGCTTTGCTTCGCCTCTTTCCCTTGAAGGTTTCAGCTGACAATGAGGTTGCAACCTCAGCTTCAGCTTTTGAGGAACCAAGATGGATTGGAGGGACTTGGGACTTAAAACAGTTTCAGATAAATGGCAACACTGATTGGGATGCTGTTATTGATGCTGGTCAGGTTATGAATTACTAGTATTTTGGCTACGCTTTGCATAATAATGTGTTCCTTGTAGTTAAGTGCTACAAATTTAATCTCACTTTTATTGAAATTTGAAATTTCAAAACATATTTATGTATTCCTTGAAGAGTTGAATTTATTTGGCAGTAGTTTGTGTGTTTTCATTTTCTGTTTTTGTTTATTTGAGGGAGGCAGAAACACATGAACAGTTATTTTAAGGATTAGTTCCGTGATGTTTTTTCTTCCTTCATTATTGATATATTTTTTAATACACACTCCCTAATATATCTAAGTTTTTTGTCCCAGAGGTTAAGAAAAGAAAATGGCTTGGGGACAATCCGGAATCATCTACTAATGATAACCCTGTAGTTTCTAACACCGCCATTATTCCTTGGTGGGCAAGGATAAAAAGGTTCCATCTTCCTGAAGCTGAACTACTTAATGATTAGTACTTGGTTCTGATTACTATTCTGGATATAAGAGACTATAGTGTTTTAAGTAGTCAAATCATAAAATCCAACTTTGTTAGTCTTTTTTACCCTTTTAAGTTATGCTATTCATATAATATTATTTTTTTCCTATCATCCACTTTTCTGATTCTCTCCTGTTGTCTTTCTCACAAATTTATTGTTCAAATACAATATCTGTTTTCTTTTTGAGTATATATCATGCAGGTCGTGCTGCAATGATAGGATTTTTTATGGCCTATGTGGTTGATAGCTTGACTGGAGTAGGTGTAGTTGACCAAATGAGCAATTTCTTCTGCAAAACTCTTCTGTTCACAGCAGTGGGTGGAATACTTCTGGTCCGAAAGAATGAGGACATTGAAACTCTTAAGAAGCTATGGGAAGAGATTACATTTTATGACAAGCAAGCAATGGCAAGCAACTTGGCAGGATGAAAATTCAAGTACTCCCGAAAAAGATTAGAGGGTTTTTTGTTTTACAGTTTCCTTTCCCTCCTATATATGTCTTTCATCCCAGTAACAAAGAATTATCCAGATAATTTCTGTATGAGTGGAATGAAAGACCTTTCTGGAAAGAAGTGCACGCCGAACCTAACTAAAACGTATAATTTGGATTCACAAATTATTAGCTCAATTTAGAGTTTAAAAATATGGGCTTTGCATAATTTATCTGATTTTTTTTTCTTGGCATAATTTATCTGTTTAAGTTGTTTAAAATATTTAAATGAATACTCCTTTATACTTATTGAATTTACCATAAAATTTGTTGCTTTCTATAGCTTCTTTCCTTCATCAATAGCCAGTGAAGCTATAACTGAGATGTCATAATTGAATTGCAGAAAATTTGGGTTCTTGGATAAAGAAACACATCTACCTGTAACTTCACATGTGGTTCTCAGGCAACAATGATACTCAATTACTAAACTAAATTAAACTAAACCGATCAAATAACAAACGAAAAAAAAAAGGAGCCTATTGGAGAAAGGGCAACAACATAATGCTAAGCTAGAAAACTTGTTTAGCAAGCGGTGATGCATGTGTTCTGTTAAGCTTCCCAACCCCTGAGAAGAGTAGCTCGAGCAACACGGTTCACTCCGAGACTGAAGGCTCCCATTCGCAAGTCACAGTTATGAATTTGACACATTGCCTTTATGTTACGGAAGGCTTTAGTCATATACTTTTTCAGCTCACGGTTCACTTTCTCTTCATCCCACATAAATCCCTGAATATTCTGCAACACAGATTTCTAAATGAAAACTTTGCTTTCAAGTGAGCCTCTCAGAATTTTTAGTGTTTTAGTGATTCCATTACCTGAACCCACTCAAAGTAGCTCACGGTCACTCCACCGGCATTAGCATATATGTCGGGTAATATGATGACTCCTTTCTTAGACAATATCTATAAAAAAAGAAATCACTTCCATTATATTCTCTAATATCAATTCAGCATATCTCATCTCATGCTAAACAACAAAGCAATAACCTTACCTCATCAGCATCTGGGTCAGTTGGATGATTTGCAGCTTCTATTATAAATTTCGCTTTCACATCAGCAGCATTTTCCCTACAAAATTAAGTTTAGCCAAAATTAAAAAAAAAAAATACAACTTTAAATAAACAAGCAAAATGT
Source organism: Glycine tomentella (assembly GCA_007407185.1). NCBI lineage: Eukaryota > Viridiplantae > Streptophyta > Magnoliopsida > Fabales > Fabaceae > Glycine > Glycine tomentella. Next base: position 1,179,105 of record PYAF01006024.1, on the reverse strand, counting down.
ACTTGTTAGATAACTTCAATGCTGATGATTTCTGATGAACATAGATAGGTGACTTAGATAATAAACATACTTGTTGAGAACTCCTCCCAAGGCACAAGGGATGAGAACATCACATTCATGAACAAGCAATTCATCAGGATCCATGATATCTGCTCCTGAGAATTCCTTCAAATTTTCATTGCCTTCCTTGTGTTTCAGCAGAGTGGGTATATCAATTCCATTTGGGTTTCTAATAGCACCACTGATGTCACTCACAGCTACCACCTTACCCCCTCTCTCATAAATCGACTTAGCAGCCCAAGTGCCCACGTTTCCAAATCCCTACACATATATACAGTGTAACCAATAATCATATCATATGGATGAAAATGGGATCAAATATCAATATCTATGTCATGGAGCCATGATGATTATAGTAATTAAAGAAATACCTGGATTACAAATGTCATATCGGAAATTGACTTCCCGTATTCAGCAAATAAAGCCTCTGTTGCAAAAATCACTCCCAATCCTGTGGCAGCCTCTCTTCCCAATGAACCTCCAAGATCCTACACCACAACAAAAAATGTTGAAAATTAAAACCAATTTCTACAAATAAGTTATGATTGTGTATACAAGAACAAAGGATGATTATGCATATTATACTTACTATAGGTTTCCCAGTCACAACTGCTGGTGAATGTCCATGAAACTTAGAATACTCATCAAGAATCCAAGCCATTGTCTGTGAAATAGTAAACGAATGAAAATGATAGAATAATAAATGAAACTGCTGGATGTTGGTTTACATAAGAAATGGGCACAAACCAGAAATTAAGCAAGGGAATATAATTAAATCAGAACCTGTGAATTAGTTCCCATGTCAGGGGCAGGAACATCTCTCTGAATACCAATGAGATCATGAATCTTTTGGGTGAAAACACGAGTGAGACGTTCTAACTCGCTGACGCTCAGGTCCCTAGGGTTGCAGCCAATGCCACCCTTTGCTCCTCCGTAAGGAATGTCTGCCACAGCTGTCTTCCATGTCATTAGCTGAGCAAGAGCATTCACTTCATCAGGGTCAACCTGACACCCCCAACAATACAGAATATGTGACTCTTCTGTTCAAAACAATGATACTCAAAAGACAGTTAAAATATGCATTGTTATACGTTTATAATTGTAACTTATAAGTGATCATTAGACATCAGCTTATATGGAAAGTGGAAACCCTCAAGTTAAACCCCATCCAACTCCCCTGAGCTGACAAAAGTTTATAAGATGTGTCGGAGTTCCACAAATTGCATGCTATAAATTTAGTTATAATAAAACAAAGCAGGGATACATGAGCAAATGTAAAATTCTAAAATAGTGTATGAGGTTAAAACTAATATAGTTTATCAAGTTTGAAATAGAATTGGGTTTAAAAAAATTGGTACTTTTTTGCAAGACTGAAATTTCCTCTTTGTTTTTAACAGAGCTAATGCATTATATGAAAATTTTTCATACAATTTTGGTAGAAATTAATGTGATATAGTATTGTTAGCTACATGATTAATTAAAAAAAAATACAAGATTTGACAGAAAAAATCACGGCATTAGATTATTTTTTTTATGTTAACCACGGAGTATTGAAAACAATAAATTTATTGCGTTACTTGATTTCTACAAAACAATCTTAAAATCAGATAAAAAAAAACAGAGAGAATAGATAAATAAAACATTAAATGTTTATAGGTTTTGAAAACATTAAACACATTTAATTTTTATTTAATTATTTTAATAAAATATTAGGAAAATTAATACTAGAAGGATAGAATAATTCTAAATTCTCTACATGTAATCTTACAAATATTCTTCCTGCTTTACTAAATAAAGAAAAAATTAAATATATTTCATATTTTCAAAATATTAATTACATTTAATATTTTGTTTGATAATTACTTTACAAAGTATTAAGAGAATTTATAAAAAGATAAATATTAGTCCTTGTATATCATTTAAATTAATCCATATATACCTTTTAAAGAAAATTATTATGTACCCAAATTATTATTACAAAATGATTTTGGGACAATTATCCTTCTTAAACGAGTTTAATTAGTAATCTTATTCAAGTTAGGATGACATCAATAAGTAATAAAACTCTTGTCTGTAGTATATCTAGCGCAATTGTATAGTTATATTTTAAACTCAAGACTAATAGTTAAATTATAATAATTATGTATTAGTTGATCCATGTGTTTAATAGCATAATTAAAATAATATATTAATTTTTGAAAAATAAAATACAAATAGATGCAAATTTATTAAAAATAATTAATACTTTTTTTAATTTCATAAAATTAAAAAATGCTTTAATATATATAAGATTTAAGACCATAAAATATTAAATTAGATTGTTATTAATAAAAAGATACTACTATTATAAGAAAATAGTACTATATAATATATATAAAAAAAAAAAAAAAAACCTAGTGTAAGCAACGTGGAGTTCGTGCACGCACATCACATGACACAAAAGAAACAGAAAATAACAGATCGAAGAGAGAAAGAAGAGTACCTCGGGGTGATAACGAATTCCCCCTTTCATCGGTCCACGAGCATTGTCATGTTGAATCCTGAACCCTACATACGATACTAGCGTTCCGTCATCTTTTGGGATCGTGCATTCAACCTGAGAATTGAATCGTATGATATGACTAAACCCCCAAAGCGCACGATGAAATCCAAAGAAACAAGCAAATTAGTAATAAATAAATTTGAAAAAGAGAGAGATACTTTGATTTCCCTAAAGGGAATGAGAAGGCTTTTCTCAAGCTTAGAGTCCAAACCGAGAATGTGAGCTGCACGTCGGAAGTTACGGTTGGTGGCTGCTAGAGCGTTCATAGCTGAAAGATCGATGAAGTGAAAAGAAGGGATCGAAGAAAGAATGTGAGACTGTGAAAGTGAAGTAGTACTGTTAAATAGTATGCGGATGAAAATTAAAGATCCACAAACGGATCCGAGCATTGATTACGGTCCACAAAGTGAAGTAATTAAATTAATTAATTTATTAATTGTATGTGTGTCTTTCTATGCCATTCTTATCGTATCTGACGGCATTAATTCAATGTCAAGAAGGTTTAAAATGCAACCCGCATGCACGCTAAAACGTAGCCGCCTATGTATGGAACTGAAGTTTTTTCACAAAACTAATTAATTTTACTTAGAAAAATAATACTGCAACTATTTTGCACTAGTACCTTTTAATACGCTAATTGCACTAGTACCTTTTAATACGCTAAACACTCTTTTTGTTTTCTTGTTTTTGCAGGAAATTAAATACGTATGTATGGATAAGTAGATAACTACGGATTAGTATATGACAAGGATCCAGCTAGCAGAGCTGCTGCTGCAACGGTAACGACACAGCTACTTCTCTCTGACCGGACCATGTTAAACTATTGGGTTGACTAACCTACGTGCAGTGTATCAAATTCACATAACTCCAACGAATTAACTCAACTTCATCTTTCCAACTAAATAGAAATTCTTTAAAAAAATATAAAGAATAATGCATGTGTATAGTACTAACTTCAAGGTTCGGTTAACGTTATTTTATCCATAAAAAATGTCCACTGTTCACAGATTATTCAAGGAAAAATGCTTTTTAATTAACACAAATATAGGATGACTAATACATAAAGGATATATGTTTATTTTTATATACTTAAAATTATAATACATAAATATTTTTAATATATACAATTATATTTTAGATTTATGGTAAATAATTTACAGTGTGATATAATGTTATTTTTAATTATTTATAAATTTCTTTTAAAATATTAAAATTCAATATTTAGAAATAAATTGGAAAATGAAAAATTGAAAGAGATACGTGATGAAGAAAAATAAAGAACATATAAGAATAAATATAACAGGAGAGTGGTTTCGGATGATCGATAATTTTTTTTTATTTATTTAGTCGTTGAATAAATTAAATTTAAAATTAACATTAAGAAGTATATTTCAAATGAATAAAAAATACAATTTTTTTTAATTTATAGGAATATAGGATTAAAATATAAGACATTGGCTCAATGATAATGAAAATAACTCATAACAATGCTCTCATTCATGAATAATTTCTAAATTTATTATTGTTTAATTAAGAATAACTCCTACAAATACTCCTATTCAAATACGAAGATTCAGATTTATAACATAGGTATTGGAGAAAAAAGTTATTTCTTAAGACATTGAGCTCATTTAATTTTAAGATACATATATAAAAAATGATAAAAACAGATAAAACTTTTAATTTAGTATAAAAAAGACGTGAAGGGAATACTGTATTTAATAAATATTAAATTGAATGCTGTTGGAAAGACAAGTTTATTTCTTTTTTATAAAAAAACTAAGACAGGTTTATTTATTATATATAAATTATGATATTCATTAAATATGATGTAGAAATTGAT
>PYAF01006024.1:1077800-1158649 GCA_007407185.1 Glycine tomentella | reverse complement strand
TTAGGGTTTCTTTTTAATCCTATTTATATTCCCCTTGTAAACCGAGTGACTTGTAACGAGTGGCGGTGAGGAGATTATAGTACAGACAAGCTGGACGTAGCCTACATTGGGTGAACCAGGGTAAAATACTGTGTCATATTTCTCTTTCCTATTCTCTTTTCTGTTTTTCGATTTGTGTGTGATTGTCGATTTCCAACAATCATGACAGTCTTCCATATGATTTTCTTTGGATTTATCATTGTTGCTGGTTATTGCAATGGAAGTGCCAAAAACTTGGTGAGTCCAAAAGGACTAGCACCTTTTGGTGTGAGAGGAGTTGTAAATGGAGCTGCCACAGTCTACTTCAGCTATATAGGCTATGACTCGGCTTCAACCTTAGCAGAGGAGATCAAAGATCCTTCTAAGAGCCTGCCTATTGGAATTGTGGGTTCAGTTCTTATAACCACCATACTTTATTGCTTAATGTCTCTAACTTTGGTTATGATGGCTCCTTATAACAAGGTAAGTAGTGTATTGAATAATAAGTATCAAATGGATTACAATTCCTGTTAAATTTCTTCTAATTAAGCTTGAAATGTTAGGACTTCAATATATGCATCATATGTTACACATATATACCTATAAATGTTAGTTTGTTTTGTAGTGGGTAGTGATATGTGATAAAGCAATTATTCTTGTGACTTTAATAATAGATATCAGATAAAGCATCATTTTCAATCGCTTTTGCTAAGATTGGATGGATGTGGGAGAGGAATCTTGTTGGAGCAGGTGCAAGTTTGGGCATAGTGGCTGCTTCTCTCTTGGTTGCGATGTTAGGCCAAGCTAGATACCTGTGTGTTATAGCAAGGGCCAGACTAGTGCCGTCTTGGTTAGCCAAAGTGCATCCTTCGAGAGGTACCCCATTGAATGCCACACTCTTTTTGGGTAAGGATTTTTAATTTTAACTAGCATAACACCAGTTAGTTTTTTAAAATTACTTTTCGGTTACCTTTGTTTCTATTCATATTTTAAAATTATTTATGTATATTTTATTATTATACGATTATATATTTTAAAATGATAATTTTTTTAAGCTTAAAATAATAAATCCTATAGTAAAAAGATTGAAATGAAAAAAAAATTTATTGTAACGACCTAAATAGAAAAGGAAAATGCAATCTAATTAGAAAAGGAATAAATCGATCAAATTAATCTAAGTGAATCTTTACGGACAATTCCAATATGTTATTATATCCTACTTGACAATATTAAAGTTTCTTCTTGTTTCATAACAAAATAAAAAATTAATTAATTCTTTTTTTTATTGTTACAATAACTTTTTTTCTTTTACTCCTTATAATTTAAAACATCTCATTTTGATATTTATAGTTATAATTTTTAATTATTTTAGTTTTTATTGTCTAAAATTGTCTAATATCATTATATATAGATCATTTAAAATCGCTACAAAATTAAAATTGACAATTTCAGTTTTATAACAGTTTTAAATAATTTGAATCTAACGGTGTTAGCTGATTGTAGATGGCAAGAACTAAAAAGCTTAAAACTATATAACCATAAAGATCACCAAAATGTGATGTTGTAAGTTAAAAGAACTAAAGGTTAATCAAACCCAACATAAATAAATAAATGTGAAAGAAACAATAAATTTTTATTTATTTATTCTTCTTGCTGCAGGAGTTTGCACAGCATCAATTGCTCTTTTCACTGAGCTTGGCATCATAATCGAGTTGGTCAACATTGGCACGCTCTTGGTGTTCTACTTAGTAGCCAATGCTCTGATATACCGTCGATATGTGATCACTAGCCACACCCCACCTATTTACACTCTCTTGTTCCTATTTCTCTTTTCACTTGGTGCTCTAGGCTTCTCCCTTTCATGGAAATTCAATCAGCTAAAGTGGGGTCTCCCACTCTTTGGTGGGCTCATGATCACAATCACAGCTTTTTACCACCACAAGGTGCCTCGTACCCATGCTGATGCTGATTGGTGTGTGCCATTCATGCCCTGGCCACCTGCCCTCTCCATCTTTCTCAACGTTTTCCTCATCACCACTCTAAAGCTCCTCTCTTTCCAAAGGTTTGCTATGTGGGCATGTTTCATTACCCTCTTCTATGTCCTCTATGGTGTTCACTCTACTTACAAAGCAGAAGAAATTGAGATAGGGGCTAATCAACTTAATTCAAGCTCATCCAATCTTCAAACTAAGGTAGAAGTTCAAGTGCTATAGTCCAGGTAGCTTGTGCTTAACGCCACATATAATACAATTACCATAACAAGTATACAGTAGTAAAAGAATGCATGGGATTAATCCTCTATATATGTGTAACTTGTGAGATATAGAAAGAGAGAGAATCAATTTCTAAAGATATGTTGCATAAACTCTTCAAGAAATTAACAAATAACAATTGCATTCATTAGAAGTGGGAAAGATGATTTGTATCAACTCCGAAAAGGATGGCAATGGCAAATGGTGGGCGCAATAATGTGAGGAGTGCTGAATCGTTTCGTTCATTCTATCTTTTCGACGGCACATGTCATTCATTGGTGATGGGTATCTATCTGGGTTAAGACAATTTGGACATGCCAATGCACACATCAATGTCACTTCAGCTCCTATGTGACAATGCCAAGCAACCAGTCTCTATAACTCAAGGAATTGGACGTGGACCATGGTGGAACGAATACTCAGCCTCCGATTTAAGGGATTTAGCCTCTAAATCTAGCATTTTGAGCTTAAATAATTTTTTAAAAAATAATTAAAAGATTGTAGATTATACTGGCTCATTGCGAGTTAATCTGTCTAGGCAAGGTTAGGCTGAAATTTATGTAAGAATTTTTAAGGAGTGTCTTATTACTTTATAAAAAATGAAATATATACTGTATTTCATTCGTCATTTGTCATAGGGTGCTCGTTTGTCAATATTTGATGGGTATCACGGACCCTCAAATATCAAATTGAATGCGGAAGCGGAAACAAAATCAAAAGGGGGAGAGAGAGACAATCAGAATTTGTTTTACGTGAGAAAACCTTACTCAATGTGAGAAAAGGAAAAACTCACGGGACCTAGTCCAGTATCAAAATCCACTATAACAGAGAACGGTTACAATGAATCAAACACACATCAATGTGGTGGTACACTCAACCTCTCCAACAATGGTGGTCACTCAAACGCTCACAATGTTTCACTCTAAGCTTTCAAATATGCAAGCACTAAGGCTTGCTCAAATATAACTCTCAAGACTGTCACTTGAGGCTCTCAAATTTTTGTGTGTCTTGCCTCCATCCTTACTCATCTATTTATAGGATGAATTGGGTTTACAATGGGTTGGGCCTAAGCCATCAAATAAAAACAGAATCAAATAAAAACAGCAAGTATCAATCAAGTAAACACGGAAAGTATCAATCAACTAAAAACGGAAATTATCCAACAAATCTCCCTCTTCCGTTTTTCCAATGCGACCGAGGTCTTCAACTTCAACAACCCGGTCTTCTCACCTCGGCTTCATCATGCCGAGTTCTTCAGCCCGACTCCTTCACAGCAATCTTGAAACTTCATTGCTGGTACCGGCTTCGTCATCATGTTAGACCAATTCTGACTGGTGTGCACCTTCCCAAGTGTGAGCTTCCCATCCTCCACCGCATCTCATATCTAGTGATACCTCACATCAATGTGCTTGGTGCGGAAGTGATACGTTGAGTTCTTTGCAAGATGAATTGCGCTCTGGTTGTCACACATCAACTCGTACTTTTTTTGGTCATGGCCGAGTTCCATGAGGAACTTCTTCATCCACAGCATCTCCTTGCTTGCCTCGGTCACGACAATGTACTCGGCCTCGGTCGTTGAAAGTGCCACACACTTCTGCAATTTTGATTGCCAAGAGACTGCTCCTCCAGCAAATGTCATCAAATATCCAGTCGTCGACTACCTCGAGTCGAAATCCCCCCAAAAATCGGCATCCGAGTAGCATTGCAGCTCGGCTTCACCATCTCCAAATCGGAGACATAAATCGGTTGTACCTCGGAGGTACCTGAAGATCCACTTCACTGCTTCCCAGTGATCCTTGCCGGGATTCGATAGAAACCGGCTCACCACACCAACTGCATATGCCAGGTCGGGTTTAGTGCAAATCATTGCATACATCAAGCTTCCGACAGCAGATGGGTACGAAATCTTCAGCATCTCGTCTTTGTCTTCATCAGACTTCGGACACTGCTTCTTACTCAGCTTCATGTGTCTGGCTAAGGGGGTGCTAACTGTCTTGGCTTTGTCCATGTTTAATCTCTTCAAGATCTTCTCAACATACTTCTCTTGACTTAGCCACAGTAGCTTCTTCGTTCTGTCCCGGATGATCTTCATTCCGAGAATCTGCATTGTAGGGCCAAGGTCCTTCATAGCGAAGGATGAGCTCAATGCCTTCTTCAATTCGGCAATCTTCATCTTGTCTTGCCCTACAATCAGCATTTCGTCAACATATAACAGAAGGATCAGAAAGTCTCTGTTCTCATACCTCTTCACAAATACGCAGTGGTCAGCTTCCGTCTTCATGAACTTGTGCTCTGTCATGAAGGAATCAAACTTCCTGTACCACTGTCGAGGTGCTTGTTTCAAGCCATAAAGACTCTTCTTCAACCGGCATACCATGCCATCACATCCTAGAACTCGGAACCCTTCAGGTTGCTCCATATATATCTCCTCATCCAGCTCACCGTGAAGGAATGCAGTCTTCACATCCATTTGTTCTACCTCAAGATCTATTGTAGCTGCCATGGCTAACACAGTTCGGATTGAGGTCATCTTCACAACAGGAGAGAAGATTTCTTCAAAATCAACTCCTTTTTTCTGATTGCAGCCTTTCACTTCAATCCGGACTTTGTATCTCAGCTTCTGCCCATTCTCTTCCTGTTTGATCTTGTACACTCACTTGTTCTTCAAAGCTCGTCTTCCTTTGGGTAGCTCGGTCAGCTCATAAGTCTGATTCTCATGCAGGGATTTCATCTCATCCTGCATGACCTTCTCCCATTCTCCTTTCTCTGAGCTCATTATAATTCTGAGGCTCACCATCTTCAGCAATGATGGTGTATTCATCATCAGGGTACCTTGTAGAAGGTCTCATTTCTCTAGTGGGGTATCTTAGCTGTTCTTCCTCAGCCTCATCAGAACCCAGTTCTTCACTCTCAACTCGGATCCCTTCATCATCAGCTTCTTCATTGCATTCAGCGATGTCTTCATTGGTTTCTCCCCCTGCTTCAGCACTTTCACGAGGGACAGGTTCCTCACTTCGAACAGTAACCCGAACTTGGGACTTCGAGATGTCATGGATGGTCTCATCCTCATGGAAGACTACATCTCGGCTTCTCACAATCTTCTTGTTGATTGGATCCCACAATCTGAAACCAAACTCAGTTTTTGGCGAACCGAGGTATATGCACTCCTTCGTCTTCGCATCCAGCTTCGCCCTTTCATCTTTAGTAACATGCACGAAAGCTCGGCATCCAAACACTCTCAGGTGTTCATAAGTTGCTCTTCGACCAGTCTAGACTTCCTCTGGAACTTCTTCAAGTGACCTCGATGGTGAGAGATTTATCAAATCCACCGTTGTTCTCACTGCCTCTCCCCAATATGCTTTCGACAACCTGACTTTGGATAGCATACTTCGGACCTTCTCTTCAATAGTTCGGTTCATCCTCTCAGCAAGCCCGTTCAGCTGAGGAGTCTTGGGGGGCGTCTTCTCAAGTCGGATCCCGGCTTCTCTACAGTAAGCTTCAAAGGGACCACGATACTCACCACCGTTATCAGATCTGACCACCTTTAACTTCTTGCCAGTCTCCCTTTCTACCATGGCGTGCAATTCCTTGAATGATTGGAGAACTTGGTCTTTTGTCTTCAAAAGATAAACCCATACTTTGCGGGAGTGATCATCAACGAAAGAAACAAAATATTGAGCTCCTCCGAGTGATCTCTCAGACATAGAGCAGACATCAGTATGGACGAGGTCAAGAATATTCTTGCGTCGTCTGGGTGATCCGATCTCACAAACGAAACCCGATGCTGCTTTCCAGCTAGGCAATGTGTGCAACTCTCCAACACTTGGCTCTTCAACCCGGTCAAAAGTTCTTTCTTCTCCAAAATCTGGAGTCCTTTCTCGCTCATGTGGCCGAGTCGCTTGTGCCACAGCCCCAAGCTCGATCCATCTCGGACTGAATTGGCTTCCCCGCCATTGGTCTTTCCTTGCATAACATACAAGGAGCCTTCTTTCTTTCCTCGGGCCACGACTAAGCTTCCCTTGGTCAGCTTCCATCTACTTTCTCCAAAGTAATTTACTGACCCGGCAGCATCTAACTTTCCAACCGATATCAAATTCAAACGCATGTCAGGTACATGCCTCACATCCTTCAGCGTAACCCGACACCCTGTGTCTGTGGTCAAGGTTACATCACCAACACCAACAATCTTGTTGGTCACCTGATTTCCCATCTTCACGACACCATAATCTCCCTTCCTGTAGACAAAGAATAATCCCTTATGTGGGGTGACGTGGAACAAGGCACCTGAGTCAATAATCCAGGTGCAATCATCATGGGCTACATTCAACATTTCCTCACTGAGGAGGAATATCTCGGCATTCGGGTTGGCAGCCACCGCCGTGGTGCTCTAGTCCCTTCTTCTTCTGGGAACAATTTGATCCGACTTCATACAGCTGTTCTGTTCATCATTCTGCAGAGTCCTGCAATCCGTCTTCTTGTGTCCTACCTTCCCGCAGTAGAAGCACTTCAAGTCATGCTTTGGCCTTGACCGGCCTCTGGACCTATCTCGTCCACCTCGATCTCGGCTCTTGCCACGACCCCGGGAGTCGGTCTTTCCTCTGTTCTCAGCAATGTTAGCCTCAAACGTGCTAGATACACCTCGTTCGCTTCTCCTGGCTTCTTCATTCAAGAGGCTGTCTGTCACGGCAATCATCATCAATTTTCCTTCTGGAACCGAGTTGCTTAAAGTCGCCACCAAAGTATCCCAACTTTCCGGTAACGAACTCAGCAACAACAAAGCCTGCATCTCATCATCAATTTTCATATTAGCTTTAGACAATTGATTCACAATACCTTTGTAGGTGTTGAGGTGCTCGATCATGCTCATGCCATCCTTGTATTCAAGCTTCACAAGGCGGCGGACCAGGTGTGCTTTGTTTCTGGGAGTCTTCTTCTGAATCATGGACTCCAATTTGTTCCACAACTCGTACGCGTTCGTGAACTCGAACACGTGCTCAAAGAGGCTTTTGTCAATGTATTTTCTGATCGTGGCCACCGCCTTAGGACTCAGGATCTCCCAGTCCCTGTCCGACTTGCCAATCGGCTTCTCCTCCATAACTATGAGATCGTATAAATCCTTGCAGATAAGATGAGCCTCCATCATCGACCTCCAATAGTTGAAGTTATCTGCGGTCAACTTGAACATATCTCCGCCGTGAGTTATGCCACTGGTCTCCATCTCGTCTCCTTCAGAACCCGTTGAACCCGGGCTCTGATACCACTGTTGGGTATCACGGACCCTCAAATATCAAATTGAATGCGGAAGCGGAAACAAAATCAAAAGGGGGAGAGAGAGACAATCAGAATTTGTTTTACGTGAGAAAACCTTACTCAATGTGAGAAAAGGAAAAACTCACGGGACCTAGTCCAGTATCAAAATCCACTATAACAGAGAACGGTTACAATGAATCAAACACACACCAATGTGGTGATACACTCAATCTTTCCAACAATGGTTGTCACTCAAACGCTCACAGTGTTACACTCTAAGCTCTCAAATATGCAAGCACTATGGCTTGTTCAAATATAACTCTCAAGACTGTCACTTGAGGCTCTCAAATTTTTGTTTGTCTTGCCTCCAGCCTTACTCATCTATTTATAGGATGAATTGGATTTACAATGGGTTGGCCTAAGCCATCAAATAAAAACATAATCAAATAAAAACAGTAAGTATCAATCAAGTAAAAACGGAAAGTATCAATCAACTAAAATCAGAAATTATCCAACAATATTTTCATTTGTCATAAAATATATAATAGACAAATGAGAGATAGAAGAGAACAAAACTCAATATAAACATAAACAACATCCCACTGCCACAGTAGCCGAACTCACACGGTGTGAAGTAATACAAATATTGTAAAATTACAACAGAATGAACAGAACACTTGAATCAATAACTCAATGGCCCGTTTTCCGATTTCCTACAATGGATTGCCATCATAATCTAATGACGTAGAATCGAAATAACCGAAGACTTGAATAAATTGATAGTACTTTTTGTACAAATGAATCTAATAGTCTCACAACAATGTTGGGTATTTAGCATCTAGAAAATCTCTAAGAGTCCGAGCAGCTTTATGACCACCCATTAATTCCGCTAGCTTCTCTACAGGAAGAAGTGCAAGTTCTGCCAAGCTCTTACACCCATCCATTATGGCCCTGTAGTTTGAGTCTGTAACACCTGGAAGTCGTCTTAGAAACTCCACAGCCGATGTATTGTAATTTTCAGCCCTGTGCAGCAATAAAACATTTATATTTTGAAGGAAAAATGATTCACTGCATACAAACTCAATCATGTCCCAAATTAATTCCAGAGACTTTGAATCATAGCTCTCCGTTCTAAAATTAATAATGTAATGCATAGAGTCCGTGCATATTTATAGGCAAGGAAAGAACATGTTGAGACCTGACTATGCTTAGTAATTAATAGCAATTCTAACTAAAGCAACAATGTCTGAATAAATATATGCCCACAAATCAATATTTGCCATTAACAATGTCAGAGATTCATATCATTTTAGATTTGAAAGCAGGAGGTGCACCTGCATGCCTTTAAACTTTGGGAAATGTTTCGTACGGTTACAACAATTTACATGCAGGGACCCATGCGACCCACTTCCTATGAAGCAAATGTTTTCACTTCATCCTTGGAAGCACAAAGCAATTCAAGTTTAAACTATGAAAAAGAAACTTACTTCACATCATTTTCCACAATCCCTTCTTCCGAGGGGACACCCACTCTGATTGCTTTTGTTTCATCTGGCTCGTCTTGATTTGCCTTCAGTGAAGCAAATATTTCAGCAGTAGCATGCAAACTTCGAGACCAGATTATTCGTAGTCGGGGAAAGTGTAGAGCAAGCAAAGACAACTTTGATATAATGCTATTTGGTGTCACATCATCACCAATATCACTAGCAGACTGCAAAAGATATCATATCCATAAAAGGTTTAATCATTCACAATTTCACAAAACAAAATGCAACTCTATTAGTACTATTACTCCTTATGCTACGCAATACAACACAAATATATGGTGTTTGAATAATGATTTCTATCAAAGCCGGGGGCGAAAATACTTTTTATCAGCACAGCCAAGTCAGATAAAATGTGAAGCCCAGAAATTGATACTAATTTGGACCAAAATATTAATGGCAAGCATTCTTAGAAATGGGCTGCAGGAAGAGGAGGGGGAAGAGAAGGAGAAGGAGCAATAGTAGAAGAAGAAAAGAGATATTTGTGGTCAACAAACCTGGAATGAAAAGCTCTTTTCTTGTGAAAACTCAATCAAGAGTACAGGTATTCTGTAATATCGTACCATTGTCTCCACCTGGTGGTATAGACGACCTGATGTGAAGCTCATAAAGAGATCTTGAATACTTTTTCTTTCCACACAAATTAATGGTGATAGAATATAGTCACCAACTTCTAGAGTCACTGGAACGATGTTCATTCCCTTTTGATGAAGAACATTTGGAAGGCTGCTCATGAACTCCCGCATATCCACAATAACCTGAAATTTTGAAATTCCAAACTATAAATTCCCTCACAACACAATTAATGAATTAAAGATCATACACCATGCTAAGAAAATATCACAAACCTGCATTTCTTTATCAGCTTCCTTTCTCCCACCAGCTTTTCTGGTTATGGAGTTTTGAGAAGTATTTAAATCTGACTCTAAAAGAGAATTCAATCCTAAAGAATGCCCACTCTGATTAACAGCAGGGTAAATGCACCAGAATAAGAATAAAATACAAAAAACGAAATCATTAAAACAAGTAGTTGACTCAATCTTGTTCTACTGAAGGCAATTATGTCAAAAACAATGGACGCAAGAAGCAACCAACAATAAAAAGAGAAATAAGAGGGAAAGGAGAAAACAGTCAAACAAACCTGGTCAACTGGAATCATCATCATAGATTTTTGCCTAATCAAAGATTCAAATGCTCCATTCTCTCTATGTATACTTGCCTTAAACTTCTGAACCTCAGTTGAATCTTCATAGAAAATAAAATATACTTTCATCCTTTTTGAGGGATTCTCAGCTTTGTAGACTTCAATTTCCCTAACAAAGGTCATATCTGGATGGTAAACAATGACTATAGAGGGCTTTAATATATCCAGTATAGGCTGATCACTTTCTAGGGCATAAAAATACACTGGTGGTAGTGGCTTTCCGTTTCTAGCTACAGCATCAGGATTAATATGCCTTCGAAGAACTATGTTTTCCACAGATGTCTCACCCTGCATGGTTTCACAAAATCTACCAGCACTGACAGGATTAGTCTCATCTTCATCGACTTTTTTTGAATTAGACACTCCAATTTTATCACTTGTTGATTGCGCTTTATCATTGTTCTGAACTCCAGAACCATCAAGAACGACTGGGTCATTTCTTATTCCCACTTTCATCTTTCTTTTAGCACGACCTTGTCCACCAAAATCAGGCTGAGGGGTATCTTTACCAACATGATCATTTTCAGCAATATTCCGTAGTTTTGATGCTGCTGCCAAAAGTGCATCATGCTCTTGCTTACTAATGCTGGTGGCTTCTGCACTCTGAGCAGGTTTTATGGGAGTAACTCCATCAAGAATCCCAAAACCTTTGGGTTTGGGATCCTTAGGCTTCTTTTTCTTATTCACTATGTCACGCAGCTGAACTTTGTTTAGCAAGTACTTCTTCCATTCCTCATGCATGACCTTCACAAATAACAAACAATAAGCAAGATACAAAAGTCAGTTTCTTCAAATCTTGTTGACTATCAACCAACAAACCTCCATCATAATTACAAAAATAAAGCTTCAAACTACATACAACATATACATAGCACAATAAGTAATCTATCATAGCAATCTATAACAGGCATGAGGGCGAGCTCTAACACAATGATAAAGTTGTGTCTTGGTGACTTATTGGTCATGTGTTCGAATCTGGAAACAGTCTCTTTGCATATGCAAGGGTAAGACTGCGTACAATATCCCTCCCCCTTACTCGCGCATAGCGTGGAGCCTCCGAGCGATGGGGTACGTAGTTTTTTTAGTTTTTTTAATCTATAAAAGGCATACGGTAAAATCCTTGATCAATAAGAAATCACATTCAAAATAAATATAGTAAGCATGGTTGCTACAGAGCCCTCCACTACAAATTAAAGTTTAAAAAAGCAGCACAAGGTTGAGTATTTAGCATCATAGGCAAAAAAAAAGTGATTTTGTTTCACAACCTATGTCTAAAATCTTCTAGTAACCTAGTTATCCAACTATTGCCATCAACAATGTCAATTTCATATTATTTTGCCTCGATCTTTCCATAATTATGGGAACAAATTTTTGCAAAGGAAATCATCCATTTCAGAAAGGATTCAGCATAGTCTGGCTAAGTTTGGCATTGTAGACCAAATAAATTTTATTATTACCACAGTACCACCAATTAAACAAAGTGAAGAACAAAGAAGAAATGGTGACATTCAGATTACACATTATAAGACGACTTATCATAGGACAAGTGGGGAGACAAAAACCTTTTTCGGACCGTTAGTGATGCATTCTTCAAGTTGCAAGCACGACCTTTCATCTTTACATGCCACTAATACAATGCCATTGTCAGTGTCTTCACCTTCAGCCAATACTTCTTCCCTCAGCATACCTTGCTTTTGTCTTTCCTCTTCTACTTCCTCAAGGACACCCTATAATGATATAATCAAATCGAGCTTCATCCCAAAATATCCAACTTTCATCAAATTCAAATTTAGTTTTTTTCAAAACTCTCTTTAGGCCATCCTAGTTTGAAACAAATAGATTTAAAACATATGAATTGAAAAAATGCCAAATTAATGTCGGTCAGTCTCACATATCAAGTCCAATAAAATGAACATAGCCCAGAGACTTTCTACAATTGCAACTCACTGACTCACACGTAAGACCTTCCACTTTGGTGCTTCTTCCAAGACTTCCTCCAAAATTAAGCCAGCATTTGAATTAGATGATGAAGTACCATTAACTGCTACACAAGCATATATAAAATAAAAATTAAGGCGACAAAAATGCCATCCCTATGCAGGGCATGGCCCATCTCATTTGCAATAAATGTTAGAAACACAATCTTTTATTTTAGTGAATTAGCAACACACTCTCTAAAGTCTAAACACTCTTTTGAACACACTCTTTACTATTGGCTGAAATTTATTAGAAATCACAATTTTTTGTGGTTCCCACTATTTATTTAGTGACTCTCTTGATGTTGTAGTTTTCAATAAATTTCAACCAATAGTAGAGTGTGTGTTGGTAGCACTCCTCCTCATTTACTTTTCCTCTATTTTTAATGTTAATTTTCTATAATTAATCAACATAACAGATCAAGATCTATGCCAGAATACAGCACAATATACAAAACATAGTAATAATCTCTCACCTTCTTCAATGTCTTTGTCACCACCCATAGTTTTTCTCTTTTTGTTTTTGACACTCTTACTTGACTCATTAAATTTCACACCATCTGCTCTCACAAGATGAAAAACACGCTTCTTTGCATAGTCAAATATCTTATAGCTTGCCTCAGCAAATATCCAAACAGATCGAAAACTCTCTGACACTCTCAGTGTATCCAAATATTTCAAGTAAGTTACTGCATCGTACCTATCAAAAGGAAGCCACACAATCAGTCCCTATTATAAGCACTATATTCTTCAGATAAACAATTTAAACCTAAATCCAACAAACTAGCAAGGTTTACTCAGGCTACAAAAATCATTAAAGATATGACAATTTGCAATTAAAATGTCACACATATAGTGCAGTATCCATATACCAAGGCATTTTATCCTCACACTGTCTATTTGAAAACTAAATATAAAAAATTATAAACATACACCTACTTTCTCTACCATCTACTTTCCACCACATTTTCTTCCAATCTCTCTTTTTTTCTCATCACATTTATCACTTTTTTTCTTTTCTTTCTTCTTTTTATTTCTCTCTTCCTTTCACATTGGTGCACCCCCAAAATGAGGTGTAAATACTCATAAGAGTAAATAGACAATGTATCTCACTTGTCGTGTATGATAAGTTTGTTGACTTTTTAAAGTTACTAATTTAAAAGTCATATCATCGATAATTTCTAATTGGTTCATATCATAAACATTTAGACAATGCATATAAATAAAACTCTCATCATAAGACTTAAGACAATATTATAACTTATTAAATCCCCAAACAAGAATAATGCGTGCAAGTGCATTGAAAGACCTGACTAGATAATCCAACAGCTTCCTCAAAGTCTTAAGGTCTGACACGAGCTGCTTAGTCTTCTTCCCCAAGGTGTGCCAAATTGGATCCAACTGTCTCCTCACAATCTCATCGAACGACTTGAACAACCCATTCTCCACCGTCAAATCCTCGACGTCAACCTTGTTCGTCTTCCTCATTTCCTTCAAACACGCATCCATGACCTCAACAATGGCCTTCTGAATCCCCACCATGTACCTGCTCATCGGCACCCTTATATCCACCACCGCCGGCGGGTCCCTCTCCAGCTCCTGCGACACGTACACCTGAAACCGCGGCCACAGGTGCAGCTTCCGCACGTGCAGGCACTTCATCGTCCGCTCCGCCTTTGCGAATCCCGACACCATCGCGTGCGGCTTGTCGGATAACGCGCGGACATACGCGCCGCTGTTGAGCGACCGGAAAATCCGAACGATGAAGGCTTCCGTGGAAGTCTCGGAGAGCGAGTGCGCGTTGAGGATGATTATGCCAGCGATCTTGGAGGTAGGTAACTTGTTGGTTAGGAGGTCGACGATTAGGATCCGCGGCGTGATGAAGAAGGCGTTGCCGGAGGTGTAGAGCGCGTGGCGGTGGGGCGCCTGGAGGTCGGCGGTGATATCGGCGGGAATTTGGTAGAATTGGGGGTTTAGGGTTTTGAGGTGGAAGATGATTTTGGATTTGAGGGAAGTGGAGGACGGTGAGAGGAGAAGGAGCGTGCCCTGAGATGAAGAGTGTAGAATTAGAAGTGAAGCGATGAGTTTGGAGAGAGAGAGGCCCGAGGAGAGAACGACGAGACCGCCATTGGTGTCTTCTAGAAGCTCTGTGATTATGTGTTCGTGAAATTGAACCATCGAATTTCGATTGCACTCTGCGTCAAACCAGAACCAGGGAAGGGTTTTCGCGCGGTGAAATTTCAACTCTCAACTGTCTCTACTCTCTGAAAATCAACTACTTGTTGCAAGTTGCAACTTAAGCCTGTTAATTTGGGCTGGCCCAAACATTGAGCTATTGGGTTGGCCCGACTTCTATTTGAGACCCATATTGCATCGTTTGGTCACGTCCGGGGATATAGAGCAGATGTTTAGTGAAAGGAAATGTATTTTATTTTAGGATTAAAAAAAAGCCAAAAGAATGAATTAATCATATGATAAAAAGTACAATTAAGTATTAACCTCAAATAATGAATTTTAAATTAAAAGGCGTGCTTTCTTTGAAGGAGCTAATCATGTTGCTGGGCCCTTAGCTATATTAATTTTATATGTGGCATGCATGGTACGATCAAAACGTGTATATATTCATCAAATCAAACTCCCTCTATAATTTATCTTAATAAGGGCCGACATAAAATATCTTGTCATTGCACCATCGCGTAACTCACCAACACATTAAAAATTCTTATAAATTTTTTTACACCTAGCAAAAATAAAAAATGTAACCGATTAATGTCGCCAAAATGTTTTTATGGCAATGTTAACAACACCATTTAACAGCAAGATCAAAAACTAAATCTTTATGTAAAACTTAAAATATAGTAATAGTGAATAGTTTAACTAAAATAATTATGTATGTGTATGATTTTAAATATTTTTGTTAATATGTATTTTTAAAACTAATTTGTGCCTTTCTAATTGTCTTAACTTTTGGTAAATACAGAGTGACACAAGTGATTAAGAATACAGAATGAACTTTCAGCATTTCCTTAGATGTGGGTTTCAATCCTCTTGATATTACTTTCTTGTTTGATGGACAATTCTTCTCAAACACATCCCCTAAATCCCTAATGTTTAGGGGCTAGTTGGGTAGATGTAACTCGTGTGAAACTGCTTGTTATTTGAACAGCTATAGTAATCCTCAAAATGCTCGTGTGAAACTGCTTGTTATTCAAACTGCTATAGTAATCCTCAACATGTTTGTTGGCGTCCGACAACATTGGTAGTGTCTTCCCGTCCAAGTATTTATTTTGTCAGGAAAAAAAAAATTGGCTAAACTTTTGAATGTCTATATCTTACCTAAATTTCAAAAACCCGTAAAAAACATATTACTAAGGTTAACCAACGTGCTAGCACACCTAAAAAGCACGTGAAAAACAATGTTAAGTACTAAAATGGCATTACATCTTTTGGGAGGGTCCCGAGGGATTGTCTTCTTTTGGCCTTTCCAAGAGATACAAATAACACGTTGTGGAATTTTCAAAACCAAAGAAAGCAGACAACGACATCGACCAAAATGATCGATGCAACAACGCAAGTTGACCTGACAACACCAACTGACCTGTCGCCTCTTTGCATCAGATGCAGCTGTCCTTGAAAAGTTAAAATCCCAAAAAATAAACCTAAAATTACAACCATGTATTCCTCGTGCTTTAATTCAACGCCTTTATAGTTATAAAATGAAGATAAGGTTCAATAATCAATATCATATCATCACATCTTCTGCTCTCTCACGAGAAGAATCTTAACTAAGTTGTAATACCTCAGAGGAGAACAAGATGAACCCATGGAACATGAGAACTTCCAAGTTACTCTCTCAACAACTTGCTTATCCTCCTTATCGCTTAGTAGAAGATATTCCAAACACGGGAAATTCCAGGTACCACTCTTTTGCTTCTTTCTTTAATTTGTTCATGACTTTGCTTTTAATTAACATAGAAGATCAATTCCATCATGCTGTGCAGTGGTGTGAGCAAGGAGCCAAGAGGTTCACAGATGACAATCTTTTATGGGGGCCAAGTTCTTGTCTTGGATGATATTCACGCTGACAAAGCCAAGGACATCATGTCTTTTGCCGGCAAAGGAATGTCTCAAAACCAGAACGACTGTGCTTACACTCTCCCTGCTACAACTTCTGCTACTCCCAGTAGACCATTCCCATTTCTTATGAATATCATTCCAACCACTGCCAACAATTCTGTTCAAGACCGCCCTCTTGCACCATCCAAACCTGTTATTTGTGGTAATTTTTTTGGATCTTTATTGTTTCAGAAGATGGGAGATTTGTGTGTCGGTTTATAATGTGTTTCTGATCCATCGGTTTGTGTTCTTTTTTGTTCAGATCTACCATTGGCTAGGAAAGCTTCACTTCATCGGTTCTTGGAGAAAAGAAAGGATAGGTAAGTAGGCTGAGTCATGGAAATTAATACCTCAACAACAGTATACCTTCAAGTTTTCTTCAAAATTGGTTTCAGACCCTACATCCTAAAATCAATGATTTTGGCCTTTGTATTTTCTAGAGTGTGGTGGATTTGGTATTTGGTATCTGCTTATGTCAAAATGAAGTACAGGGTCAAGTACAAAATCTACCACATTTCAGAACTACGAGAGCTAAAATTACCATTAAAAAGAAGGATTTAAACCAAATTTTGACTGAATGTTGAGTGACCTAAAATGCATTTTAACTTCTTTTTTAATATACTGCTTTGGATCAATTGATTTATATATTATTATTAATTATTAATGTTTGTGCAGAATTGCTGCCAGAGCACCATATCAAACAAGCAATCACATGGCAGCCCTTAATAAGCTAGCTGAATCCAAGCCATGGCTGATCTTGGCACCTAAATCACCACAACAAGACGAATCTGATTCTGGTAGCAGCTCCAGCTTTGTGTTATTTTAACTACTTTTGTTGGACAAGGTGAAGAAGATTGTGGTATCGTATGAGCCATGGAGGCTTCAGTTAAGGGGAAAAAAACTTCGTCATTGTTGTAATTTGATAAATGGAGCCAACATTTTATGGGCTTCTCTATAGCTCCGTGCTGAATTTTTTTTTTTATCAATGCTGTTGCTCATGGCTTTACTATTATTATATTTAAGAGTGTCATTTAGGGCAAAAAAGTAATGTAAATGTAGTTTGGTTAGCATAGTTTTAGTAAAATATCGAAATCAATTCTTCTCCATTCTCATTATCACATGTATTATATGTAAAACTTACGGTTAGGATTATCTTTTTATATGCTAGCCTGTTTGTTATGGTTCAATTGGTTTCCTACTAGTATGTGAGACCCATTTAGTCAAATTCCATCTTTCCAGCGAATTCAGTTTTTCCTCTCAGGCGCGTGCATATCTTCTCTCAAATTATCCTAGTTCATGCCATGCAGCAGAAAATGAGGTAGATTGAGCTGCAATAAGAAGAACAAATTGAACTAATTGAAAGATATACTGTGTATGCAATTATTATGTAGCATTGTTATAAAAATGTCCTCAGAAATGATCATTGTTCTGTTCGCAAGAATTCTTCCAGCAACATAAAATGATAAATGCTTTGTATTCCCTCTCTTATAAGCCCTTCTTCTCAATAAAATTCATTACTTGAAATTACAACAAACAATAATCCAAAAAAGGGTGTAAGATAAAGTAAAGAAAAAGTTTACCTAAAAAGAAAAAGAGAAGTTACAGCAAACGTTAACTAAAAGATTTGAAACCAAAAGAATTGCAATCTACATGGATGCCAAGTTTGTTTCACATTTCATCTAGGTGACTTTTCTGGATTCTTCGAAGCAACAAGGGAACAGGTTTTTCCAAAACGGTTACGTTAACATTGTTCCACACATCAGGTATTGTAGGGAGTGTAGTAATTTTCTCAGCAATATGCATGTCTTCTGGAAAAACAGAACCAAAGACAGTGTATTCATGTTTCCACTCAGAATGATCAGCTAGGCTAATGAAGAACTCAGGGCCAGAACCAATCCAAGCAACTGAACCCCTTCTAAGGGTTGGACAATCTTCCACCGGAAGTTTATTGAATGCTGTGCCTTGTGCTTCCAGTGTCCCTTGAATTAATGCATAAGGGGGACCAAAAGCAGCCTGCAAAATGAGTACCATTTATTTATTGTTACTACAATCCAACAGTGTAAACATTATTGCTTGCACGACATTGTTGCTTGCACTGAGACGCTACTCTGAATATGCAAATAAGTTCATTTTGGGAATAATATGTGAATGACAATGGCCTCAGCTTGACGTACGATAATATTTTCTAACCTCATAATTTTTTTTGGAAAAAACAAAAAACTCTTTCAACATGAAAAAAAAAGCTTACGCATATAGTATTGGTCTTTGAAAATATCACTATTTTAGATTTAATCCTTATTTAAATTTTATTCACTTTTCATCCTTAAAAATTGTCTGATAGGGACTTGGGTATTAAGGGGGTACCAAAGTTCCGCAAAGAGTAGAATGAGATGCTCCATGGAGTACTTAAGGGGCTTGATTCTCCCCTAGTAGTCTTGATTGTTGCTTTTAATGGAGGATTCCTCAAATGTTTATCAATGTGCTTTTAAGTTTCTAGTAAGTGGTGAGAGCAACTCTAATAAGAGATCTTGCAAGGAGATCTTAGACTCAAGATCTGATCTTGCTAAGATTCATTATTAGAGCAGGATGTTGGATCTCCATTGGAGATCTAGTTCTTGTAGAAGAACTGCCAAGATCTGCATTCATTTCAAAAAAAATAATTTTTTACTCTCTTTCTACAAAATTGATTTGCATCCAATTCTTGTAGGACCTACAAAAAATGGTTTAAGATTTCAAAATGAAATCTACTATTGAAG
Source organism: Glycine tomentella (assembly GCA_007407185.1). Classification (NCBI taxonomy): domain Eukaryota; kingdom Viridiplantae; phylum Streptophyta; class Magnoliopsida; order Fabales; family Fabaceae; genus Glycine; species Glycine tomentella. The sequence goes on along the minus strand of PYAF01006024.1, from coordinate 1,139,533 downwards.
TAAAAAATGGAGGAGATTTTGATAGTGATATGGCACTACAGAATAGGAAAGAAATTTGAGAGGAAGAAATAAATCTCACAAGGGATTGCCAAGTTATTGAAAATATATAAACGAGGGTACATTGAAATTCATTTTAGCAAAAAAAAAACATGGACGCTTTCAGTAGCCTTGGACAATTATAAAATGTCTGTTCCTCAAGGGTTAACTCTTCCTTTATGCAAAAGTGCAAACAAGGTTCATTCTTGTACTTGATCTATGAAAATCCTGAGACCTATTGATTGAATTGCTTCAACATGAATCAATCCATTCACAGTAATTAGCCATCATAATTCCATTATATTTGGTAAGTTTAGGATTTGTTACCTGTAAACAATATGCATGCTGTTTATACTGATGATAATCTATATTCTATGGCTATAAGAAGGATCTCAAATAGCTGGGAGAAAACAAGAAAAATATGCTACATGAAACAGCAAATATATACCTCAACAAATGAAGAAGTATAGCTATCAATGATAAGATCTAGAATAATACAGAATTGCACAAAAAAGTAACTGATGCATGAGAATAAGATTTTAATGCAGAAATTCATAAAACAATTTGCACAGATAACTGCATATTGATACAGATATAAATGTGTGTGTGTCCAATCATACATCAGATGGGAAGATAAATCTTACATTTTCTATATGGTTTCCTTCTGAATCCCATGATTGACCTCGACTCTCTGCACGGTGAAATTGGCAGCCAGCACAATGGTGCAAAGCTAACAATTCTAGAATGTAGGCAACAGAGTGTGGGGCACAGTCAGGTAAAAGCTGCACCGAACAAAGGATCTCCCAGAGTTAAGCATAGTCCTTACTCATGACTATATGCAATTTCAAAATACAAAGTAGAAGGATTCTTGGTGTAAGCAGAAACAAGATGCATCAGGTATTAACAGAAAAATAAAATGCAGTAAGCAGAGCTGACATCAAAGCTTGACAGAAGTCACAGAATGTCAGAAACCATGAGCATCTCATTTCATAGTCAATGAACCCTCTGCATAACTACTTAAATATATCAGAAAAGAAAAACATCTTTCTTATTTTACTAGGAACACTCCATCTCCTCTACGATCTATTAAAATTGTGAAGTTCTCCATAACTATCCAGTAAAGGTTCAACTGATCTGATCATATTTGTTAGAACATAGAAAGTATGAGTCAAAGGAACGCAAAAGCCACACCAAAATATTGTCATAACCAACAAAAATACAACGTTGAAAAAGACTGAAGAATTTATTATTTATCTGATAATTCTGATGTATCTTCATAATGCATATTTCTCATGAATATTTTGTATTCAAGTAATAGTTTCATGTTCTTCTATTGAAAATAAAGACACATACAATAAGAGATTTGGTGGTTCCATACGACAAGGAGGTCAAACATATATAGATTAAAGAAACTCAAACACAGATGTAGGTTGCATCCTGACCATGCACTAGACTATTGGCAAGAATTCTATTTGCCTCTAGAACTCTTTTTTATTGAAATGTACCCATGTGCTTCTATAAATAATATACAAATACCTAACTTTTCACAAACAACATGACATTGGTAACTGCAACATCAAAGCATTGATATTTTAGATGTCCTGATAACCTGAGCACTTACTTTAATATGAAGAGTTCCATATTCAGTTTCCAGTCCAATAATACCCTGAAAATATATGAATTAGAATGAGTATTGATAAATAAGATAGCCCTTCACAGGGTTTATAAAATTCCAAATAGGTAAAACATCATAAAGAGGTGGGAGGGGCCAAGAGATATAACAATCAATGGCAAGAGAAGACACAATTTTACAGCATTGGTAATTGGCCAAAGATTCAATTCATCACAAGAGCCAATCACATGACAGATGTCAAAGTTGGTGCTCTACTTATATACTCCCTCTGTCAAACTTCGATTTTATGTTATATATCTCATGGTTCGTCTCTCAAGGGATTGTGCAAAATAACTGGCTTATAATTATAAAATTTAAGATTTAGAAGCATGTTAAATCTTTATTGGGTGCTGTCATGAATACACCATATAATTCAATCTCAGATCCCCCCAACCTCCAAGGATTAAGACATATCTACACAAAATTAGTATGTGCCATATCAAGTCAAAGAACAGTAACATAGATAACAATAGCTTCTGTGAACCACACGATAGGCGGCTGCAAGGGTTTCTCCCCCACCCGTGTGAAACACACATCCCCATTCCTAGAGTCCAATGTATTACAACTATCCATGGCCATCTACTGAATCTGTTTGTCTGAGTTAACCTACCCGCACTATTTCAATTAGATCCATATTGTACATATCACAGTGCAGAATCAACTAAAAATTGTTGAAGTAAAAAAGAAACAAAACATACTACAGTTTAACAGAAAAGCGTGTATTTTAGAGATAACTAGCATCAGAACCCATTTAAGACAACATTTGACAACTTTGTTTCAGGTTCAAGATGAAGTTCTAAGCCATCTGAGCAAGAACATTAAATCATGCCACTAATTCCATGTAAACACTTATCCAACACAATGTCCGTCAAAACGAATTGCAGCATAATTGACAAGCAACATTTTAATAAATAAATAAAAATGATCGTTCAGAAAAACCAAACTTCTCTCTTACCTCTCCTTTCCCAAAGATAAGACCAGAAGTCCAACCAATCACTTCCCCTGGAGGCGCTCCTTCTTGCCGTTCAGGTGCTAAGCTGTCCTTCTGTTTCTTCAACCAACACTGAACCAACGAAATCAAATGCTATTATGCTATGACTTCCAAGTTCCATGTCAAAATTTTGATAATATATATATATATATATATATATATATCTTTTATAAAAGTTCTCCCATTTGATACTATGAAAGCTATGCACTTTAACTTTTATAAAAGTTTTCTCATTTAACTTTTCCATGTGATAAGTTGATTTAACTTAGGGCGCTGGTTAAGAATCAAAAATGGAAATTTTCCGTTGGAAAATGTAATAGTGTACTTCTCTAGGATTTCCAATACAACAATAATAAAAAAACTTTTTTTTTATTCATGTGTACTAGTTAGCAGCACCCTTTAACTTATAGAAAAGCTCGATTCATTTTACTTTTTTAATATTTTTCTCTTGCTTATGCAGAAGTTAGTCCAAGAGAGCCTCAAGTTCGAGGTCAACTCTAAGTAGCAAGAATGAATCCAAAAACACCAACCCAAATGAGAGATCTTCAAACATAAGCAACTGCTAAATCAGCAAAACTGAAAAGTAACAAACTTCACTTACCTCACCAAACTTGGATCCACATGCCTTGCGATCCCCACAAAAGACCCAAGTATCACAAAGACAAGGCCCATCATTCCCAGAACACATGGATTTGCACGCGTTGCAGCACCCTTCAGAACTGTTGAATTTAAACTCAGAACCCCACTTCACTGCTGCACCCCAAAGCTCCAAATTTTCAATCCCCCTACAGCACCCTCTATCATTCTCCGCCGCCACACCATTTTCAACTAGCTTCCCAAACTCTGAAACTCTGTTTCTGCTGTTTGTGAGCACCGCAGAGAGGAACGCGTAGACCAAACCGCACGAAGCGAAACACACCAAGGGAAGGATCAAACGGTGTGAGAGAATGGAGTTTGGTTCATTGTTCCTCCGACCCATTGGATAAGCTTGTGCACACAATTGAGTCAGGAAAATTCAAAGACCGTTGACCTCAGAATAAAAGTGGGATGCAGCAGAAAGAGAGTGAATATATCATAGTGATTCAGAGAATTATTGAATTGAAGAAATGGTGAAACAAAGTTTGGGAATGGAAATGGGATGTTTTGAGTTCAGACTTTAGATCGAGCGCATTTTGTTATCTTTTGGTCCAAGTTGAGTTGTCTTTGACTTGTTACAAGAACGTGATGTATTGTTTTTTTTGGTTCGATTTCGAATCGATGCTCTGCTACCAACTAGTATTAAGAAATCCAGAAGAAAGTGGTGGAATAATTGAGGTAATGGTGGAGCCAACTTGTAACTTTAGATAGTGTAAAATTTTAAATACTGTGAAATTTTATTATGTAGTGTTAAATTTTATTTTTAATCTTAATTAATTATATAAATATATATAATTATTAAAAAAAAGTTCATCCCTCGATATATAATTGTAAATTTAATTTTTTAGTTGGTGTCAAGGCTCTTACTGGCCCAAAGGTGGCTCCGCCTCCATTATTAGCCAAAGAAATTAATTAAACAATAGGCTGCCATAAAGAAATTAAATTATCATAATGAAATATACTGTCAGACGAGTATAAGTCAATTTATTAATAATACGTTCTATTTTTACATTGAGAGTAGTGTTATATAAATTCACATGAATCTACCCAAAAAAAAATATAAATTCACATGAATCTACCCAAAAAAAAATATAAATTCACATAAACCATTAATATATGTTTTCACAACTCAAATAAAAAATTTGTGAGATGGGCATTGTATCAAAGACTAAATTCTAATGGTCCACGTATAATTTTTAATCTGGAATTTAATTTTTCTATTTTTCTCACAATTTTAATCTCATGTTTTAAGAAAATCATAATTTTAGTTCAATATTTAATTTTGCATATATTCATTTCTTATATTTTTATAATTTAATTTTTATGATATCTTAAGTGAATATGTTAGTTTTAATGTTCAATTGAAAAAAAAATGCAAAATTGAGAATAAAACTAAATTTATAATTTTTTTAAAATATGAACACCAAAATCATAAATTAAAAATTATAAAGGGAACAAAATTATAATTTAGTATATATTAAATAAGAGAAACCACTATTTTATGATTACTTTAATCAAGGTTTTCATGTATTTTCTATCCATTTTTAGTTAACAAGAAACCAAAATAATCCTTAATGTAATGGCTAACATGTTTGGTAAATAATAATTTTTAGTTTTTTTAAAGCTCTCAATATACTTTTGATGAAGAGCCTTTTTGGTCTTAAAATAAACTAATTCCAACATGCTAAATACCCAGGATGATAAGTGTCAACTGTTAAGATAGAATAAACTAAATTATTTATAAATTATGAGTTATTATATGTTAGATGAAGCTAATTACTTGATAAGGAAAATGTATTAAGTCATCATAAAATATATTTTTGTAAACAAGAATCAGAATTATGTTTGAAAAAGATTATAATATCTCATTTTAACTGTTTTCCTGATAATAATAAAAACTGTTTGCAAAATAATCAAGTTTTTGAAATACAGCTGAAATTTACTTTTTTTCTTCTGAAAAATAAGCTGTTTTTTTAATCTAAAAATTTATAGTTTATGATTATTTTTCAGCAACTTATTTTTGTTTTCATCTATTAATTAGTTTATTGCATTCAAACGAAATTAATTGTCTTAAAACTAAGTTTCAACAAACTTACCCAAACATCAAAGTTTGATTCTTATTATAATTGATAAACTAAATAGCCCAACTCTCAAATTCGATGAAGTGTTATGTCTCATTCAACTCTATACCTTACACACGAAGAATGCACACTAGCTTTGGTAAACACCCAACCACAAACTAATTAAGAGCTAGGTATTTGGCATAGTGATCATTAATATCAACTTCCTCATTAGCCTCATCACCATGCACAGCATCCGAAGTTCCTATACCAGCTTGCTCACCAGTGTGGATTTTTGTCCTTGCTTCTTGTATGATCCGCATGATTTCTTCCACACTTTGGCTTGGTTGGTCCTTTTGTGTTTCCTCGTAACCCCTTCTTTCAGCCTCAATTATCTCCCTTGGCAAGTTCTTCCTAAACCAAAGGTGCTGTTTTATCTCCGAGATGCTGATCCTCTTTAACAATGATGAGAAATAGTAAGTTTTAAAATACAAGGAGATTCTCAATATACAAGAAACAAACCTACTTAAATAAGAGAAATTATTACATGATGATCTAAGAGTAGGACTATTATTGTTCCAATTAATCATCGAATAACATGTAATCAAATGTTATTAATTTTTTATTGTAAATTGAAAAACTCAATTGTGTTATGTAGAAATTGATTGAGACCGTAAACACATGCTAGTCTGAAACTATTTGATAATTTCACCTTAAAGACACTCCCTAACATTTCATTATGATATTTTAAAGGTGAAGTATAAATTTCGCTAGGGCCATTTTATACCACGAAATTTTTTAATTATGTTTATCTTAACAGTACTTATATAAATCCTATGGATGAACAGAATTACTAATACTTACCTTGGCAGGATTGGCAACAAAAATACAAGAGATAAGATGCCTACACTCCTTAGAGACACGCACGTAGTCGGGTATGGCGTATTGAACACTCATAATTCTCTGCCAACGAGAGAATCAGAGTTTAAACTTGGTGCTATGGATCAAAGATATGAATCATAAAGGATCTCTTTTTAAGTCAAGTAAGAGTTCACCCCAATACTCTTTCTGAAATTTTTAGGATCTTCTGGATCTTCAAATGGGTATGCTCCAACTAACATGACATAAAGAGTCACACCACACGACCAAACATCGGCAACCTACAGAATTGTCATTTTGTGAATGAAATTGAGCATTTGTTGACAACATTATGAATTATTTACTTGATGTGATACTGTGAGTTTCACTTGACATTACTATTAGCTAATGGTTAACTAAATGGAGAACTCCTTTATGGAGAAATTCATTTAATATTTTTTTTCTTATTTTTTTTCTTTAGAAATGTTTCTAAAGAAATTTACCCAAACAGGCTTTAAGCACAATTCAAATACCTTTCCATCATATTCCTTTCGTGACAAAACTTCTGGAGCAATGTATGCAGGAGTTCCAACAGTTGATTTAGGTTGAGAGTGCAGCAAAGCAGACTGGAATTGAATAATAAATTAAATAGGATAGTCAACAAACATATATATGAAAGGACTAGTCGATAAAGGCTCATTTTGGTGAGATGTTATTAACCTTGGAGAAACCAAAGTCACAAATTTTTAGTCTAGGAGCTGGATTTCCGTCTAGTAGAGTGTTTTCCAATTTCAGATCTCGATGACATATTTGCTGCAGTAGGAGGCATAAGACGATATTACAAAGGGCTTTTAAATTAACAACAACAACAAAATTTTGAATGCATATGTACCATGGAATGACAATAGCTAACTCCAGATATTAGTTGTTGAAAGAAAAATCTTGCCTGCAAAATAGGGAATTCATGAAAATCATCACTTGATAATTTATACAAATAGAGGGATATTACACACACACACACACAACCAACCTCATCTTCACTCAATCGACCAGCATTGCATATCCTCTCGAAGAGTTCACCACCAGCAGCATACTCCAGGACGATAGCTAAATGAGTAGGTGTCAGAAATACCTGCAGAAAAGATCTGACTTCCAGAATGTGCATATAACTTCAGAAAGCTCTCAATAGAACACATCTTATTTGTTTAATCTTTAGCCCACACAAAGAACGGACATGCTCATCACAACACTAAAATGCAGGAAACATAAATGGAGTATTTTTATTTTCCCTATCTTCTTGAAGGAACAGAACTATTTGGTTTCTGCAGACATGTTCAAACTAATGTACATTTTGCTGGCAATAATTCCTGAAGAAAATAAGCATGATAGTTTGCAACCCTGTTTGCATAGTATTAGATGCAAAACCATTTGAGTTTTGACGAGACAAGTTAAGTTTTTGGAATGGCTGATTCTTGGCCTGGCATTAGAGCCTCTGTGACCAACTGAACAAAAGCTAAGTGTTCACCTAACAGATTCACGTTGGACAGGTTATCCTCAACACAGAAAATGCAATTTATGGTGACCATATTTCTTGTAGTAATAATGTCACAAACAAGATAGTAGGCTACAGCTACACACCCTATAGCTTTTGAGTTTTGACACATTAATGCGAACGGTAATAGCTCAATGCAGAAGGTATTATAAGTTACACCTGCATTTGTTTATGAATCAACAATAACATCCAATGAACTGCAAAGTTTTTGCTTTTTGAACTAAAACAAGTTCAAGCAGTGAGTATTTAAGAGCTGTAAGAACCAAAAACAAATCCATATCTAGAAAAAATCCCACTCAAGGAACAGTTTAAGTACAGAAACAAACTCTTACCTCTTTGAACCTGATAATATTTGGATGCCTTAAAGATCGATGATTAACTATCTCCCGTTGAACTTTTGCATCAATCTGATACCACAAACATAACTCACTCAGAAGAATGGAACATGAGAAGGAATTGGCAAGAACTAAAGAAATTATTATAAAATAAAATGTGAGGTTGTCCCACTTCATTTTGCATAACGAGGAGGATCAGGTGGCATAAGCTAATTAAGCTTAATAAAGTCCTAAACAATAGTGCTGCGCATCTGGTGATATAAGCTAATTAAGCTTGATAAATAACACAACCGAAAAAATTTCTAATTATTTCTTATTATCACAAAAAATGAAATCTATCACGCATCAGCTTTACGTTATCAGTCTAGTTTCTTGGTAGAGAGATTAGTCATTGGCAAAGTATATAGAAATTTTTCCAACACAATGAGATCAGCAAAGGATCAAGGCAATAGATTGTATCTGGAAATTTAGGTGAATAGAAATCTGCAAAAAGTCAATTTCAGATATGTCAAGGAAAGATGAATATCAGTAAATATTTCCTAAAATTCATGAACACAGAACCTTTTTTCCCCTTTCTATGTATTTGATAGCAACAAGTTCTCCTGTCTCCTTGTCTTTGGCCAACCTTGCTACTCCGAAGTTCCCTGAACCAAGCTCCTTCAAAGTCTCGTACCGTTCTTCCATATCCACTCTCACCAAAGCAACAAAATCACAGACCAAAACTGTATACAAGAGAAGACCAAAATAAGGAAACGGATATGGTTTTGTTTTGGTTTTATATACAAATTATCACCTTACTTAAAAGTTCAATGAGGCCAAATATAAATAAACAGCCACGCAGGGAAAAAAAGAAGAGTACAAATTGAATTAAATTAAATAAAATAAAAACAAGAGAAAAGAGGGAAGGAGTTGTCATGAATGAGAAAAAGGAAACCAGTTAAAAACTCCATTAACCGAACTCACCCTCTACCTTAGTCCAAGCAAATCACCACAACAAACACGCCTTCTTGAAACGTAAAAGCATTTCATTAGTGTTGTGCTATAAATTCTTAGACCGGAGTACCAAGTACGATGAGGAGGTTTGATCAGCACTGTGTGCAAGAAAAAGACATTATCCAAAAAGAAAAAGTAAAGTTTACTTCAAAGGAAAATAGTAGCTACTTGCTAACTAACTGCAGATTTGGACATCCTTGTTCACACCAAAGATAAGGAGTGGCATTTATGTGATTGTCACATAAAATGGAGCTACATGTAGATAGGACTTTATTGCCTACCAAAATTCGTTAATGATTGATAATTGATACAGCTAAATGATATTTAAAAATGTGAATGAGAATATTATTCTTAAGTATATTTAAAAATGTGTTTGATTATATTTTAAAATTCTTGAGAATATCTTTTAAATTTTAAAATAATTTAAATATAAAAGGAAGTTATTGGTATTTTAGGAAATAAATTTCCTTATTTTCATAAAAATATCACTTACTCATCCGTTCTCGTAGAAATGAAAATATAGGAAAATATGATATAAAAAAAAAGTTATTTAATTCCTAGAAATCAATAATATCAAAGAATATTTTTTCTAAAACTGTAACAAATATGGATACATAATATTACTATATTATCTTTTAGGAAATTAACTTTTAATCTGTGAAACAAACACAACTTTTATTTGCAAAACATAATGTTTAAGGTATTATTGAAATATAACATGGTAATATAATGTAACTATATTTGTTTTTAAAAATTTGTAAAACATAACGCTTAAGGTTAATTTAGTTATATTAATTAAAAATATTTTTATGTTTACACAGGTTAGATGTAGAAATTAAAAATAAAATAAAAATGAATTTATTACATAAAAATTGTAAAAACTATTTAACACGTCAATTTTTTTATTTTAGTTTAGGGTTTAATGTATTTTTTAGTTCCCATTCTTTTAGTCTCTGTAGTGTTTTTGGTTTCTATATTTATTTTTTCTTTTAATAGTTTTAGTTTATGCTAAAATTATATAGGGGCCAAAAATCCTAAAAAATATATTTAGGGGCTAAAAGCAAAAATTTGAAAAAATTTAGATATAAAAAGATATTAAACCTTTAATTTGTTGAATAATGAAAATATATTTTAAAAATTTAACTTTAATTAAGAAAATAAAAAAGTAAAAAAAATAGAAAAATTATTTATTGTATAAAAAAATTTTAAAAAATGTGCAATACATGCATTTTTAAATAATTAAACATATTTAGTGAAATTATTTAATATTTTGGAAAGCACTTTTTAAAGACATTTTTAAAAAGATGTGCCAAACTGCCAATGGCAACGGATGCAAGAAAAAAGGGTAACTTGCAAGTTTCGAATATTGTGGTCTTTGACAAAGGCACAAGAGACGTTTAACAGTGTTGTGATGATTGATACGCGTAGGATTTTCTCTTTCTCCGAAACTTGGTTTTTCGCTGGTTGTAAAGAGAGAAAAATATGTGTTGAAAATTAAAATAGAGAAAAAAGAAAATGTTTTATCCGTGCGTCGGCTACGGCTAGAATGGAGCGCATTATAACGTCGTTTTCGCTTGGGACTACAGAGAATCGTACGCGCAGCAATGGGTCCTACTTGATTAAGCTTTTTTTTTTTTTTTTTTTAACTCCAACATTCTCATTATAATTTAGATTTTTATTACGAGAAAAAAAAGTAAAAAATAGATGAGAGAGTAATTATAGAAATATAAATAGAGAACAACAATTAAGATTATATTAAAATTTTAAAATAACTTATTTTGAAATGAAATATTTATTGACTTTGTCATTATATAATTTTTATACAAAAAAATTTATAAATCATGTTTGATGAGATCTTTTTTTAATAATATTTTTTATTCAGTTTAAATTTGATATATTTATAAAAATATGTTCAATAATACCATTCTACTTGATTAAGCTTCCTCATCGTTAATTTTGATATTTTTTAAGAACAATATATGTTTAATATGAATTTATAATTAATATTGAATTAAACATAAGAATAAATTACAATGAGAAAACGTGAATTCAAATTAAATTCATTATTTTTTGATACAGAGTCATTTTTGTTATTTTTTTTAAATATTTTTATTGTTCTGTTTTAGTGTGTAAAAAATTGTTGTATATCTATTTAGTTATTTTTTAGGGTAAGAGATTGGTTGTCTTTGACTTGGTTTCTATTGGCCATTGTCAACCTTACTTGGGTCTAGAGGCGGAATTAGTGGGCTAGAGTGGGCCACCGTCCTCCTAAAAAAATAATATTAAAAATAAAAATCAAAGAAAAAATAGAAAAGAAAAAATATTAAAAAAAGATAAAAGGGTAAAGAAAAAATATAAGGAAAATGTAGTTAAAAAAAGAAAAAAATATTAAAACAATAAAAAGGAAAGAAAACATAAAAGAGGAAAAAAAATGTAATAAAAATAAAATGGGAAAGAGAGATATAAGAAAAAGAAAAAAAAGGAAAGGAAGATGATAAAATGTAAAAAAATAATTAAAAAAAGGAAAAGAATAAAGAGGAAGAGAAAGAAAGAAGGAGTTAAAAAAGTTGTTTTACTTTGTAAACAAAAGAGAAGAATTTTAGGTATTTCCTCATTCCTTTCTTTTTTCCTCTTTTTCTCTTTCTTCTTCATGTTTTTATTCTTCTTAAAAAAATTGTTATTTACACCATTGTTTTTACACATGCACCCCCTACCATGTTGGGCTGAACTCGTTTTTGTTAAATCTGAAACGAAATATAATAAAATATAAATTATTATTTCGGTTGTTAATATTGTGCAATGTGTCGTGTGCATCTCATTCAAAATATAACAGTGATTTACTTTACGCGATTGTCATTGATACTTGATATTGTTTGTGATTGACACGCAGAAAAATTATGAGGAAGGGTGCTACTACCATTGATGCTTATTTTAAGAAAAAGAATAGTGAGTTTTTGTCATTGTCTAATCCTAATGTTGAATTGTTGAATATTGAAACTCCTTCTTCAAAATCTCCTAGAATTGAAAATAAAAAGGTAGTTAAAGAAATTGATTTTGTTTTATTGAAAAGAGATTCTGCATTACGTCTTCCAATATGAAAATATCCTATAAATCAACAAGATGGGATTCGTCATGCTTATCTTAAATTTGGTCTATTTCAGTGCAAGCTTCAAAATTATCATTTTTCTGGGCCAGAGAAGAATCAAGTTCATTTTTACTCTTCTTGGTTTGACTTGTTTCCATCTTGGTTAGAGTATTCTCCAAGCAAAGATGTTGCATTTTGTTTGTTTTGTTATTTATTTAGTAAATCATGTGCCAGTGATCGTTTTGGACTTAATACATTTGTTGTTGAGGGATTTAGAAATTGGAAAAAAGTTAATTGAGTTTTAGCACGGATTCAATTATAGATAATTTTAACAATATGAAAACAATAGTTTTTTTATATTAGATTTGTATTATCTTCAAAGTACTTTTATTTATGATATAATTTTTTTTATATTCGTTCCCTCTCAATAAAATTCTTTTCTCTACCAGTGCTTGGCTCGAGGATCCCATGGAAAATATCAGCAGCAAAAACACCCCTCCTATATATAACACTTACACCCCACTCTGATTACATTTCATTTTCCCTCTCCCATCAACTTTGTTTTTTGTTTCTCTCTTAATTTAACAACTTCGTATTTGCTCTTTTTTGTCCCCTTTTTATTTTTGTGTTCTTCGCCTTACCAATGGTCATATACTTTCATGTCAAATTCGTAGGACAAATTTTCATGTCAAATTCGTAGGACAAATTTTCATGTCGGTGAGTTTTTTTTCCCACGTCCGTATTCTTTCATGAAACATGAAATGTTTATTGAGTTAAGGAGGTTTATAATCTCTTGAACCCAAGTATGACTTCAGAGGACTTGTCTTTATTTGCAAGTATTTGGAGGCTGAAAATTCCATCGAACATGGCCACCTTCATTTGGAGGGTGCTAAAGGATAGGGTACCAACAAAAGCAAATTTGAGGTGTCGTCATGGTGGTGTTATAGGACTTGGACTACACTTGCCTTTTTTGTAGATTGGAGGAAGAGACTCTAGAGCACTTAATCTTTAGCTGCAAGTTCTCGTCTACAATTTGGGCTAATTGCTACCAATTGTTTGACATTTCTTAGGTCCAGCACGCAGAGGCGAAGGTGAATCTATCTCAGCATGTCTAGCCGTGGGGTGGGAAGAACAAAGACTCGCCCTGCAGAGTTCTTTGGTGTGCAGTGGCGTGGTCTCTTTAGGTTCATAGGAATAAAATTATTTTCAATGGTGAGAGGAAGGACTTTGATGCTAGAATTGAAATCACCTGGTATAGAGTGTGGGCTTGGTTATCTACAAAAGTTAACAGGTTCATATTTCCCTTCTTTGAATGGTATTCAAACCTTGTTTGGTGTCTCAAACATCTGTACTTCGTGATAGATCTTCTCGTGCTTGGGGGGGCTATCATTGTTCTGGGGAGAGAATTATGCCATGCATGCAATAGTTTTTTGAACGTGATTCTTGATGGGGAAGGGAACTTTTGGATTATATACCTTGCATATATATGTTTTGGGAATTGATTTGGGTTGCCTTGGAATTGTTGGTTTGGTGGGGAACAGAGTCACAAACATATAACATTTATGAGATAAGGGAACAAATGTGGGGGTTGATGGATTAATGCCCAATTGGTTTTATCAGGAAATTCTGAAACACATGATTAACATATTAATTGTAATCACCGGGAAGAAAATTATTTAGGATAACATTAGTTTATTATTTTAATATTAGGATAAAACCAATTTATTATTTTGATATTAGGATAAAATAAGTTTGTTATATTGATATTAGCATAAGATCAATTTCTATTGTAAATTTGGTCTATATTTATACTTTTAACTCATCGAATGAATTACATGTTATACCTTTAACTCATCAAATGAATTCAAGCTCTTAATTTAAAGCACTTCTTGTTATTAGGGGTGTTCATCAATCGATCCAAACCAATGTAAACTGCGGTGACCGAACCAAAAAACCGAAATAACCGAAAATCGAAAAAAAAAACCAAAAATTTTCACCGGATTAGATTGATTTTTGGATTGGTCGGTGAAAACCGATCCAATTGTAAACCATACCTTACCCTTTATCTACTTGGGCCTATTCCCCATCATAGCCCAAAAACCAAAAATCCAATACATTGCTCCTTATTTTGTCAAATGAACGTGTTTGTCTAATGAAAATTAGAAAATGATGTTTGTTTTTGTCCAATGAATGTGCTTGTTTATGTTAGATACTCCTTATTTTGATAAAAATAAGTCTCATAAGTTTTATTTTTAGACTTTTAAAAAAACCGAAAACCGATTCAATCTAAACCGAAAAAAATTGGATTGGATTGGATCGGATTTGTAAAAAATTTCAAACCGAATGAATGATCAAATGACCAAACCAAAGGAATTGGATCAGATGATTTTTTGCTTCAAAACCGATCAAATCCAGACCGCGAACACCCCTACTTGTTATGGTATTAGAGTTTGACGATCCATAAACCTTTTTTTTTCTCTTTCGTCTTCCACCAGGTCTTTTTCCCCTAGAACCTTCAAAGTTTCTTATCCTAATCACCTTTTTATCTCCATCCTTCACATAATCCTGGAATTACTCTCACTGGGTACTCCTTCATGATCAATCCAACTATGATAATTGGGCAAAGCTTATGAAGAATTCCCTTAAAGCCAAAAATAAACTTGGTTTCATAAATGAGTCCGTTGTGACTCAATAATACTTCTGATGAGGCTTATGCTTAGATTCTTTGTAATTCCATGATCAATAGTCGGTTAAGTCATTTTTTTGCTTCTGCCTTTTTTAGGTGGTTAAGTCACTTTTTCTTCTACCTTTTAGGTGATTAAGTCATTTTTTTTTGCTTCTGCCCTTTAAGGTGGTTAAGCCATTTTTCTTCTGTCTTTTTAGGTGGTTAAGCCATTTTGTTTATGTCTTTCAGGTGGTTAAGCCTTTTTGCTTATGTCTTTCAGGTGGTTAAGCCTTTTTGCTTTTGTCTTATGGTGATTTAGCATGTTTGCTTCTTTAAGTGGTTAAACCTTATATTATAATTTTTGCTTAATGGTTAAGTTTGCATTTGTTGCCTTTGATCAACGTACATCGCTCCTTAGCTCTCTTGGTCTCTCCCACAAAGTACCAATGTAACTCTTCTATGACAACAAGTCAACCATCCATATTGTTTCCAATCCATTTTTTCACACATACAAAGCACATCGAATTAGATTGTCATTTTGTTCGTGAGCATGTTCTAAATAAGATTATCTCCACACAACATATTCGGACAAATTTCCAGCCTACTAATATTATGAAAAGGGCTCTCGGTTCTAAACAATTTGATTTTCTAGTCACCAAGTTAGACATCTCCTCCCTCCATGCTCCAACTTGAGAGGGGTATTAGGATAAGATTAATTTGTTATTTTGATATTAAGATAAAATTAATTTGTTATTTTGATATGATGATAAGATTAGTTTTTCTTATAACTTTAGTCTACTTATTTAACCTTTAACTCATCAAATGAATGCTATTAAGTCAAAATACTTCTTGTTAAAAATGGCAACTATACGCGGCTATGGGCACAAGGAACTTTTGTGGATTGGTGGGATTAGATGAGGACATGTTATGTTCTTGGGAGGGTATTCTGATTGTCCTGGATTATTCGTCATTTATTGTTGGTCTTGCAGTTAAATGACTTGTAACCTTGCCTGCAGGGAAACATATATACATATACCCTCTGTATTTCCTTTGGGTTGGTACCCCTTGTATCATTATTAATACATCTTTTATTTTGACTGGTAAAAAAAAAGGATAAAAAATTAAAAATAGGATATCGGTTGATATGTATGGTGTACCCACTATTGTTTTATTGGGCCAAAACAGGAATGGGCTGGATCAGTGAGTTATGGCCCAATAAAAGAGAGAAGAAACTAAAAAATGAAGAATGCTTGATGAGCATAGCATTCCACTAAAACGCGAAAAGCGTGGCGAATGGATTTCACGGAGAAGGATCTATTCGGCGAAGATTCCGACAACGATAACGGGTCCCACTCCTCTGGTTCCTCTTCTTCTTCTTCCGCCGCTTCCTCTTCCTCATCGTCCTCCGGTTCCTCTTCCGCCTCTTCCTCCAAAGCCAGCGACGCCGCCCCTGACTCCTCCTCCGCCAGCGGCAGCGCCAGCAGCGGCGCCGAAGACGACGAAGAGAATGGCGACGTCGTAGATAGCGCCAAGGCCCGCGCGCATCACCATCATGATTACGAAGACAAAGATCTGTTTGGCTCCGATAACGAGGATTACTGTAAAACCCTCGCTAGAAGTCCTTACCCCATTCCTGGTAAATTTTCCTCTCTCTTTTGGTTTTTTTTTTTCCCTTCGTTGAAGTGTGCGTTGAACAATTGTCTGCTACTTTTCGTGATTATCATTCATTTGCCAGGGTAGAAGGTTTTTACGGTTAGAAATTCAACAGTGCGTGTTAAGTTAGTGTTGTGGCTCACGTATGAACCAATCCTGTTTTGATATGGAGTTTTAGGATAGAATAGGATTACTATGTCTGTTAACGAAAAAATATAGCATGTGTTACTTGGGAAGGAATGTATTATATATAGTAGAAAAAGATGATAGAATCTCAACTTAGGTGGCTCTAGCATGTGTGGAGGAAACGGTAGAATTAGGGAGAGTGAATCAGATGCAGTGCAATTCTACGACTAGAGGTTGAGGGAGACCAAGGAAAATTTTTAGCAAAATAATTAAGAAGGATTTAGTGGTTAATGTTTGTAGGTAGATATGATTAACAATAAAATATTATGGCGTCCCATGATCTATGCAATAAACCCTGCTTAATGGAAAAGGCTTTGCTGTTGTTTGTTTGTTTTCTTGAGTTTAAAATGGTACTTAACTGTGTTACAAGGTATTTTAGGGATTTATTCTGCGATGGTGCTTCAGTTTTGTTGCAGCAGTTGAAAAATGATGATGAATTAAAAGAATGTTATTGTTGATTTTATTTCTTAATTCGTTTTATGGCAAGATGTGATTTTCCCTGGCAGTATTGCCTGCCACCCGCAATGTGAATAATCAGGGTAGAGGGGGGTTTGGCCGTGGTCGTTGGCAAAATGATAGAGGAGCTGGCGTTCTTCCTCGTCCTGGACCTTATCCCCAGAGGCAGAATTTTGGGTACGGAAATAGGTTTCAGAATGGCCGCCATGACGAGCGATTTGTCTCTGAGTTGAAGCTTTCTAAAAGTGAAGAAACTCTATCACGAAAGTGCATTGCTTTTCAGGAGGTAGGGGAATGCCATTTTCGTATATTTAACTGCTTCTGCATCAAGCAATTTAATGGTCACTTTGCTTTAAGAATTCAAGAAATTGTTATGAAGATTGAGTTTTTATATCTCAATTTAATGGTCACTTTGCTTTAAGGATTCAAGGAATTATCAGGTTTGTATTGTAAAATCAAATGATTCTGTGTGATTTAAATATTGAAGCTTCTATGTTTTTCCTGTCTTATTTTCTTAACACATTTGTTTGGTGTATTCTTGTTAAATTGCCTTTCTGTATGCATATGTTCTGATTATTTTTTTGATTATTCTGATAGCCTTGTGAAGTTGCTTGCTATAGTCGTGTTGAAGGCGGAGAAGTATACTTTGACGATCGTAGTTTGGTAAGCTGTTTGAGATCCTTAATTATTTGATTTCTTTTTGATTGATTCTCTTTGCAATGGGTTGCTGTCATATTATGCTCATTTAAGCACTTTCTTTTTTCCTTTTTATTTAGAGACTTTTTAAGCGCCATATTACTGAGGATGTTGGAGCTGATTTGAATGAAGGTTATGATACATACATTCCCAAAAAAGGTATGTAATTTGTCTATAATCTAATCTTATGGTTTGTGAATTTAGTTTGATTTTGAAATGCTACTTGGATGATTTGTGCATGAGAAACAATGTTCAATTGTACACCACTATTTATGTTAGTAATCTTTTTCGTCTGTTGTTAATTTGTAAAGCAGACTTAGGCTCAGAGGGCTTTGGCGATCTTCTTGCTTGCATTAGAGACAAAAACATCCCTCTTCAAAACATTCATTTTGTGGTATGAAGTATATCCTGATCTATATTTTCAAAATATTTTAGTTTGTTGCTGAATTAATTTCTGATGGCCATACATCAATCTTGTTTCATTTTTGCAGACATTCCGTAACAATCTTAACAAGGTAATTGTTCATTTTGAATTGTTTTCTCTTGGCCAGAGTCTTTTCTAAGTCAAGTGGTGATAACCTTGTGAGTTGTGTGCTGTTCAATTTAACTACAAGTGATGAGTATATGAGTATTAACCAAGTATTCCTGTCTTTTCAGATACTGGCAACAGCTTATATCCGTCATGAGCCTTGGGAAATGGGAGTGCACAAAAGGAATGGTGTTGTCTATCTTGATGTGCATAAATTACCAGAAAGACCTCAAAGTGATTTAGATCGCAGGAGGTAGGATTACATGCCTTTTTATTTATGATGTTTGGATTTGTAAATATTTAATATAATCAATGGAGCAGCAATCAAGGTAGATGATCTCGGTTTGTTCATCTGTGTGAGAGAAAATGTTATCAATAAAACAAAAAAGGCTAGATGTTAGGGAAAATGGAAAAGCATCTTGCTCAGGGGAAGTGTGTGACTGTGGTATGAAGCTGATTAAAATGGTTTGCCTCCACTTCCCACCATCTTTTTCCCTCATCATGGTTGGAAATAATGCCTTATATTGAAACCAAGCTGGAAAATTCAAGTTAATTGACATGGGAAGATATTGGCAATGTAGAAATCTAAATGCAGTCAAAGAAATATTTAATTTTGAAAGTGGAAGGAAAAAAAGGAAAAAGAACTGTGTTTAATTTGTAAAAATATGATGTTTTGCTTTATACTTAACTAGTATATAAAATAGAAGATTCCTTTCCAGTTCCCACTTTTTGCTTTCACTTTTTTAAATCTTTTATTAGACAAGCAATTTAATGTGTTTGGCAATTAGATGTTATGTAGGATATTGTTTTGAGAGCCTTGCAACCGAAGATCCTAATAGAGCAGATGGAGAGGGAATACATCATGTTGATGCCAATGCTGAATTCTGTGCCGTGATTAAGACAAAGTTAGGAGCTCACCGCATCTTAATGGGTGCTGAGATGGATTGCTGTGATTCAACTAATGAAGGAAAGAGATTTTATGTGGAGTTAAAGACAAGTTGTGAGGTTGACATATTTCCAGCTGTCTTGTGTTATACTTTAACCTCAGCTCTTATTTTTCTTTTCTATTAGCGCATTTATGTTGCTTGACGATATACAACTGTCATTTCGAATGATGCAGTTAAATTATCACACCGAGGAAAGATTCGAGAGGGAGAAACTGTTGAAGTTTTGGGTACATTTCCTATCTTTTGTCATCAATCTTTTTCACTTTTATCTCCATGTGCTCATTTTCACTAGTGTGATAAATTCAACAAGCTTCTGTTTCTGCTTGCAGATTCAGTCATTCCTGGCAGGTGTTCCATATATTGTCATAGGATTTAGGTAATTGTTTCTCTTTCATATCATTACAGTATTTCACAATCTTTGATTTTCCTTTAACATTGTGCTGAAAAGTTACTCAGTTCAACTAGATTTGGAAAGATTGATTTCAGCTCATTGAAACATAATCCTCTTCTTCCATTTGGCATGTCTGACAAATGAAAAAATTATACTGCTTGTGGTTTCTACCCTTGTGTATGTTAATAACTTAGCTCTGATACAGGGATGATGCAGGTCGTCTTGTTCGGACAGAAAGACTTAGAACCAAAGATATAACACAGAGAGTGAAAATGAAGAACTACTGGCAGGTACATCTTAACTGCTGTGAGGTGCATGGTGGCTAATTTTTGTTTTGGTCGGCTATTTCATTAGTTAATTAAAATTATAGTAAACTTCCCTGTGGGTCTCGAAGGATGTTCCAAATGTTTCCTTCTCCAACATCAGCAAATATGTCTAACTAAGTACTTACATATATGTGCAATCACATTGCATAGCTAATTAAGGATCATTAAATACCTTCTTAAGAGGATAATACAATCAGAAATCATATTTAAACTCTGCTGAATGTGACCTGTTTTCCTCTCATAATCAAGAAAATTTGTTGGCAGGGAGGAGTCTGCTTGGCGTTTGCTGATGAGGTATTATGCTGGCTGTATGGAACAGTCAAAGAAGGTGAATCTAATAGCCCCATCTGTTTTGTTTGATGTTGCATATATAGAAAAGCTGATGATATCTTGCAGGAACTCCTTTTCTAATAAAAAATACAGTTCATATAGTGACCAAATGCTTTTATTTTGTGTTTGTTAATGTGTATGTTTTTGGGTTTCAGGTGAAGATTATATTTTGCAGTTTGCTCCACCTTTCCACCGTTTAGAGCTTCTGCAAGCCCAATCTTGCCCAGATGTAATTACTAGTCATCTGGAGCTGTTCTGAAAATTTGGAGACCTTTAACAGTTATTATTATTTAAACAATTCAATATACGAAGTAAGGGGAATCAACTATGGATTTTTCCCCTCCGCTTTGATCAGTTCACGAATTTTTAGTATAGGGTTACCCTCTGTGAGTGCTGAGAATTGCATTTGCGTCTTCATAGAAATTTGTGGAAATATTATGGCCCTGCTTAGTTGGAATATAGTTTGGAAAACTTGAAAAATGCATTAACTTAGTCGAAACAATTAGATATTGGAGAACACTTAAGTAAATACGAAAACCAAATTTATGCTAATAACATATTATAGTTGTTATTTGGATATGGAAAACATTTGTTTTAGAGGCGAATACTGAACTTGTCAATTCGTTGCCAGCCTTTTAAATGATACTTGGAACACATTACTGGGTATCAATTATGATCGAAGTTGCAATGTTCTCAGTCTGTTTTGCATGTACCTTTTTTTGAGACGCGGGTTTTGATGAGAAACATTATTCTTTACGCAATCGATTTTTTTTTTCCTTTTCAAATCATCAATTGGAGAATGGGAATGGGGTTAATGTCATATACAAGAAAGTGCAAATGTAACGTTAACAAAGTTTGCCACTTTATTAACCTCCGAACTAATAAATTGTACATTGGAGCTATTATGATAAATTTTCGTCGAAGGCAATTTTTGTAGATAATTTAATAAGCCATCTTCCATCGAATTAGCTGTTGACAGAAACTAACCTATATATATATATACATATATATATAGGTATTCAGAACATAAAAAATGTTAATTAGAAAGAAAAAAATCAATGTAAAATTAATTATGTTTTACTACTTATATAAAGAGAATATGATATTTTGGTGTATACATTTTTTTTCCTATTTTATCCCTAAAATCACATTTTCAAATTTCTTTTTTGTTTCCATAACTATTTTTAAAATCAATCTACACCCCCATTTACATCCTAAAAACTGCCCAATTATTTTTACTTTTATAAATTTTAGAGAGGTACTAGATGCCTTTTCCCCTAATCCCTTATAATATTAGCGATAGATAACAAAATTTATAAATGAATTAATAATTTTATGACATTAATTTTGTATAATTACTACTCTTTTATCTATTTATTATTTTCTTGATCAGTATAAAACAACCTAAGATGATTATTATTGAGTGCGGAGGGAGTATTTTTTATGTCAAACACATAAATCAGCTTTGACTTGTTTTTTTAAATAATTAGAAGTATTTTGTTGGATGAATATAGTACTCAGCAGTGGCAAAGCTTAAAAAAATTGGGGGAGCCAAAAATGACTTGGATAAAAAAAAACTGTTTACAATTTTATTTTCATAATTTCTCTTTATATAAAAAGTTGTAAACCATCTACTTGTTCATATTCACCCTCTCCACTCTCATGCTCTCATACAAATAATCTTCTCTCATGAAGTGGTAGACTTTACTTTTCCAACATCAAATTTTCCACTAAGTTCTTTGTACATCATACCAAAATCAAACCAAAAAAAAAATAGTAAAAGAAACTAACATTAAAATTGTACCATTTAATCAATAAAATGACACTCGCACACTAGAACCATCATGGCATCACGTAAAAGTTCACATAGACTCAGACATGACATGGTCATGCTTCATTCATCTCCTGAATGCAAAGTGCACCATGAATGTCCTTGAGCCACCACACGTCCACACCCATGGTCTCAAACGTGATTAGTGGTGAAACTATTAAACTCATACAAATAATCACTACCACTCACAACCACTCGTTAACCAACAACGTTACCCACGTTCATACTTCATACTAGATAATAGGTATAAAATCATCCAACACCGCAAAGCAATCAAGGCTCACACTAATAAACCAATTGATCCAGCAAACCATGTCTCTATAGTCTATATGTATACAATTTTCAAAAGTATCGTGAAGACTGAATTTTCTTCTCCATTAATTATTGGATAAGAAATAAATAAATGGCAGGTGAATTACCATGAAAGCCAAAATGTCACATAGAGCTCAGCGTTATAAATATTGTTAGATTAGATATGGATCAGCTCACATTTATATTAAGCACTTATGCCTTGATGTTAAGCACCAAAAAACATGCACAAGTATGAGGCTGTTTTTTTACTTTTTACTTTTTACATGCACACGACAGCCCAATAAGCTTTGACGGTTTTCACACGCTGCCAACGATGTCCAAGATTTTAAAATTCTGAGCTCACGGTGCCCCAGTTGAAGAAATAATTTGCATGCAAGCTGAAATTCCCCAAGGGGTGAACTTGAACGTTGCAACTTCCAACTATCCAATCCAAGCTTAAAATCAGAAGTGGGAACGATTTTAGTGGTAGGCAAAATAGAATATTTATTCCCACTTTTTGCATTCATTTTGTTAATTTTTTTTATTGGATAAGCCTTTAAATTAACGTATTTTGCAAAATTAGATGTTACGTAGGGTATTGTTTTGACAGCCTTGCTACTGAAGATCCTAGAAGAAGAGCAGATGGAGAGGGGATACATCATGTGGATGCTAATGTTGAATTCTGTTTTGTAAATAAGATGAAATTAGGAGCTCACTCTATCCTAATGGGTGCTGAGATGAACTTTTGTGATTCAACTAATGATGGAAAGAGATTTTATGTGGAGTTAAAGACAAGTCGTGAGGTTGACATAGTCCAAGCGATCTATCTTGTGTTATAGTTAATCTCACCTCTTATTTTTGTTTTCTGGTTGCTTGTTATGTTGCCTTGAGGACAATATGAGACTATAATTTCTTGTGACGTAGTTAGATTATCGCACTGAAAAAAGATTTGAGTGACAGAAACTGTTGAAGTTTTCGATAAATTTCCTATCTTTTGTCATCAATCTTTTTTGCCTCTCATCTGCACGTGTTCTTTTTTTTCTTTTTGCTGGTGTGATAAATTCAACAAGGCTTGTTTCTGCTTGCAGATTCAATCCTTATTACACAATCTTTGATTTCCGTTGTTGTGCCGTAAAGTTGCTCTCATTTTAACTATATTTGAAAAAAAAAATGATATCAGCTTATTGAAACATAATCCTCTTCTTCCATTTGGCATGTTTGACAAACGAAAAATATTACTGATTGCTAGTGGTTTCTACTTTGTGTTTATATTAATATATATCTTAGCTGTGACTGTGATACAAAGATGACACAGGTTGTCTTGTTCGAACAGAAAAGACTTAGAACACAAGATATACAACAGATGGTAAAAATGAAGAACTACTACTGGCAGGTACATTTTAATTGCTGTAAGGTGCATGGCTAATCCTTGTTTTATTGAACTAGTTAATTAAAAGTGTAGTAAATTAATAAGTTCGTACTTATACGTGCAAGCAATGATTGCATGCATAGCTAATTAAGGATCATTTAATACCTTCTTAAGAGGATAATATATCAGAAATAATCATATTTAAACTCTGAAAATGCTGAATGTGACCTGTTTTCCTCTCAAAATCAAGAAATTCGTTGGCAGGGAGGAGTCTGTTTGGCGTTTGCTGATGAGGTATTATGCTGGCTGTATGGAACAGTCAAAGAAGGTGAATCTAATAGCCCCATCTGTTTTTTAAGACTCGGATTTTGAAGAGAATCGAAATTATTTATTCTTTACATAATCGAATTTTTTTTTTTTTTCAAATCTCCAATTGGTGAATGGGGATGGAGCCAATATCATGTACAAGAAAGCGCAAGTGTAACGTTTAAACTAGAAGTATCAGATTCTAGTATTTCAATTTGCCACTTTATTAACCTCCGAACTAGTAAAGTGTACCCTGGCGCTATTTACTATTTGTAGAAAATTTTGTAGATTATTTAAAAATCCATTTTCAATCAAATTAGCTATTGACAGAAACTAACCTATAGTTTGTATGTAGACAGCTCATTTGTTGTTAACCCTTGTGTATGATTCCTACATATCAAATAAAAAATAAAAGACAGCTCTTTCAAAAACAAAAGAAAAAAATATTAATTAGAAAAACAGTATTTCAGATGTCAAACATATAAATAAGCTTTTATTTGTTTTTTTAAAGTAATTAGAAGTATTTTGTTGGATGTAATCTACTCATATTTCTTAAACAACGTGTTGAATTTAAGTTTTGTAGATGTAAAAAATATAATTAGAATGAAAAATTATATTAAATGTGATTAATCATATATTTTTTACAAAAATTAGTTATTAATAAAGTTGTTAGATATTCTAATAATATAATTGCTTAAAAATCCATTTTATTTTTTTTACATTCTTTTTGCTATTTTTTTTTTACATACTACAATAGTATAAAGAAAGATGCAATGAAATAGCTCAATTAGTGCTAATCAAAGTTGGGGTTTTCGTCCTTGCTAACGTGTAAGTATTTGGGACAAAATGTTGCTGGCACTGACATGCTATACCAACGTTCGGCAGATTCTTATGATTTAACCTTCTTGGTATCCAATTTGAAGTTCATTGTTGAAATAACCGGTGAAAGTTTTTTCTGTGGTTGAGTTTATTGTCGAGACATTACTGATTCTGTAATTACAAGTTAAAAATAAAAATTTGTTCCCCTTTTTAGGATATGAAGTCATAGTGTTTTTTTGTGAAGTGAAATCATAGTTTGTTCACGTTCAAATTTAGAAAAATGACTACATATTTTATATAAAAAAATGGTAATCAATGTCTTAATAATATTAATCGAGAATTTAATGATAGAAACTTTTCATTAAAACATACGTTGGACATGTATTGGGAATCATGACGAGATATAGTATTTTTTTATAAAGAATTAAAGACAATAACTAAAATTTAGAGAAAAGAGATTATACATAATTTTATACAATTATTTTATCATATATCATATATGATAAAAAAAATTAATTTTTAAAATAACCATTTTAAAAATTACATCAATGCCAATAATTTCTTGTGGGTTGAAGGCATATAAGTTTTTACTTAGTATATAGTCATTAAATTTTATTTTATTTAAATATGATGTAATTATGTTATAACCATATTGTAGTTGTAAAATACCTACTAACCTTAGTAAATATGATATCAAATTTAAGTATTTGGTTTTTATTTTAATAAATTCTTGAGAGAATTTTTAAGGACAATTATATTTCACCTATAATATAGTTACCAAAAATACATATTTAACCTATAATATAGTTACCAAAAATACATATTTAAATAAAATAAATGCTTCCATTATGTACTTTTAGGAGTAATTGAATGAATATTGTCACCTTAAAAATAAAAAAATTAGAAATAATGAAAATTTCAAAGTGGCCATATAAATAAGTTTAATTGATCGCTTAGGTGTACTTCACAAATAGATCAATTATTCCCAAACATTGCTGGTACATTTATATTGCTAGGGTAAAAAATAGTATATTTTAATAGTTATTTTTTTAATTGCTAGTATAACAATTTTTACAGATCTAATAAATCAAAATTATTTTTTTATATTATTTTTCATGTAATTATTATATTAGTTAACAAATTTATGATATACATATAGTTATTATAAAAAATATTCTGTAGTTTTCAACCATAAAAATATATGAAATTATTTTTTTTAGTAACGTGACACTTATCAACTATGTTTAACGAAAAAATGTTTATTTACTTTAAAAATAATATTAAAAATATAATAATTATAGATTTTGAAGAGATGATGATTAAAGAATTTTTTTTCATAAGAACCAAAAAAAATACTCATTTTATAATGAATAAAAGCGGTGATTTTAAGTTTTAAAAAATGAAAAACAAAAAATCACTTATTTTAATTGACAATATATCAAAGTTTTTTTTAGTTTTTCACTGAATTTCACTTAATAATAATAAGTTGGAATTTTTTGTATGTTTTTTTTAAAGAAAATAAACGTAAATTAAAGTGATAAAAAAAGGAAATACGCACCTTAAAGAATGAAAATATCTTTCCCGTATGAAAAGCACTAAATGTAGAAAAAGAAAAAGAAAATATTTGCGAGGAATAGAAACGAACCGAAACGGGGAATCATTGTCTGCGTCTGTAAATTGTAAGTTGTAAATTGTATCATCCCTGAAGCTGAACCTCAAAACCCTAGTTGTGCGCCTGTCTGCAACGGCATCGTTATGATCAGTTGAAAATCCAAACGAATCGAGTCCAATCATCTGACCGGCGACAGTTATGTACAGAGAGCGAGGAGGCGTCGGATCCAAATCGGAGGTAACTTCCGCTGATCGGAAGCGAATCAACGACGTCCTCGATAAACAGCTCGAACGATCCTCGCCGTCCACATCCAGAGCCGCCGCCGCCATCAACGGCAAGGACCGCTCCTCCTCTTCCCTCTTAGCCTCCGCCAAGGACTCCCGCTCCGCCTCCGTCACCGCCCCTATCTCCAAGAATTCCAACGCTTCCGACGGTTCGCGATTTCTACTTTTCTCTTACGATCTGATCTCTTTTCAATGCCAATCTCGCTAACCGAATCCTAATCCTTTAAATATTTAGCTGTATCTTTATACTCACTTAGGGTTATGTTAATTCGCGCTATCAACTACTCGTGACTTCGGTTTTTACTTTTATTTATTGCAAAAATAGCGTAGAGATGCTGAATTAGATTCCGATA
Organism: Glycine tomentella; assembly: GCA_007407185.1. Taxonomy (NCBI): domain Eukaryota; kingdom Viridiplantae; phylum Streptophyta; class Magnoliopsida; order Fabales; family Fabaceae; genus Glycine; species Glycine tomentella. The sequence continues at coordinate 1,112,271 of PYAF01006024.1, read as the reverse complement.
GGGTTTTTCAGACGTGAAAACAAGGTGAAAATTGATTCGGAAAAGAAGTTTAGAGAGTTGAAGTGTGATATAGAGTGAGTAGTGAGCTGACTTTGTTTTACATGCGTTGTTGGATGCAGAGGAATCTGAAACAGACAGCGAGGAGTCTGATGTTAGTGGTTCCGACGGAGATGACACATCGTGGATCTCGTGGTTCTGCAATTTGAGAGGAAATGAATTCTTCTGTGACGTTGATGACGATTACATCCAGGACGACTTCAACCTGTGTGGATTGAGCAGTCAAGTGCCTTACTATGATTATGCTCTGGATTTGATTTTGGATGTTGAATCCTCCCATGGTAAGCTTTTGATTATTCTTTTCATACTTTTCAAGTCCAAAATGCGTAGCTATATTGGATTCAGTTTGTTGTTCTTGATACTTTGCAATGCATGCTAACTATGTTGTGATTCAAATTGTGCACTTGCATGTATGCAGTATGGATTATGTATTTGATCATTTTCTGTACTTCGGCTGTGATTGGATAAACTTCTCAATAAGCCTTTATAATTACACAAGGAGAAAATAAAAGGGTAAAAAGAATTAATTTAAAATTAGCTTATGCATAAGTTAATTTATAGAAGCTCTCTCATTTAGCTTCTCTAAAAGCTTATTTTAGTTTATGCATAAGCTAATTTTAACTCACGGGGAACCTTTATTCACTTTACCTTATTTTCTTCTCCTATAAGTTCTTATTGAAAAATTTATCCAAACAGGACCGATGGTTCAAGTCTAAATTGGATTGGTCGGATTGTGTAGGTGACATGTTTACCGAGGAACAGAATGAGTTAATTGAATCAGCAGCCGAGATGCTTTATGGTCTGATTCATGCCCGGTACATATTGACAAGCAAAGGAATGGCTGCAATGGTAAGATTTCTCTGTTGCTAATTGCTATAATTATATTATTCTTTCATCAAGGTTTGTAGTGTTGATGATATTGGAATTTCCACAGCTGGACAAGTACAAGAACTATGATTTTGGCAGATGCCCACGAGTTTACTGCTCTGGACAACCTTGTATTCCAGTTGGTCAGTCAGACATCCCTAGGTCTAGTACTGTGAAAATATACTGCCCTAGGTGTGAAGACATTTACTATCCTCGGTCCAAGTATCAAGGCAGTATCCTTATATGTTATATTATTGAACTTGTGTGGGTTATAGTTGTTATGCATCAACATTTATCTGAATGTTTTTCTTATTCATTTGTGTCTTGTGCATCTCTCCTCTTTTTGGTTTTGACTGAAATACATATATATTGGTCTCTCAACTGTCATGTTTGTTTGGATGTTTCTTTTTTAAGTTTTGGTTGTTTTCGCGATTCACCTCTCCCTATCCCTCTCTTTCACACACATTATATGTTATGTTTCATTTTCAATGTGGAATAAATTTGCCTGTGGATCTTAAACTACATTCTCAAATGCCTAGAACAAGGCTGGGAATTCTTGTTACTTATTCTTAAAAGATTTCTCTTAATTGAATGCATTGATAATATACACAACTAAGTTGATCTATAATGGAATTGAGATTATATGTTTAAATTATGAATGATTTAGTTATGGGGTTCATTATCTAGATCTCTTGACAAGTGACATTAGAAACATATATTATCAAAATCATGTAAATCCTAAAAAGTTTCGTGGATATAAAAAGAAGAAGCTGCAGAACAATGAACACTTTAAAGTTTAAATGCAGGCAAATATTATTATGTTCATTTTATGTTTTGTTTTCATTCTATTTAACTAATCATTAAATCCTTGCATGTTTGTGAATTTTACGAGGATTGGACTTCTCTAATTCTCTATATATTTTGTGATATATAACTGTGGGTTATGTTTATGGTGATACACTACCCTGTACTTCTGAATTACCTTAATTGTGTTTTAGACATTGATGGAGCTTATTTTGGAACTACATTTCCACATCTCTTCTTGATGACTTATGGACAACTAAAGCCACAGAAACCATCACAGAGCTATGTCCCGAGAGTTTTTGGCTTCAAACTTCACAAGCCCTGAGGCTGAAATTGTAAGCTTCCATGAATGCAAGAAGAGTTCACATGTCTTACTTAAAATCTTTCTCAGTAGTCTTTGTGTCATGCTGCTGATCATAAGCTTTCAAAATGAGTAACATCTAGAACTAATGTTCTTGTTTTAGGAGCATGTTATAAAGAGAATTGCAGACGACATGTCATGCAAGTGCGTAGTTTCAATTTCAGCTTGGAATTCAGTGAGCTTTGAGTTCAATGAGCAAGTGCTTAGATACTTCTATGCACTCTTATGTAGTGCTTTTTGCAAATTGTATTCTTGCGGTTAGTTTTTACTTACAGTTGTTTATGTTTGTCTCAGATTACAGATACTCTACTATTTTATATTATTTTATTCCATTTGCTCCCCTCCCATATTTACATAGCGTTTGAATTTGTGGATTGGACCTGAATGGGTTCACATATTTAGTATGATATTCAAGACCTCAATTGCTATATAATGTTAGACCGTTTTACCCAAACATCGATATTTGTTTGCTTGCGTGGGTACTTTCTAGAGGTGGAAGAATGAAAGATATCTACTCGTCATTTATTGTATGGGTGAAATCCAAGACTGGCATCTTAATTTAAGAGTTAGTTGGACCAAGGCACCTTACTCGAACAAAGATTTTTAGTGTTTGTTTTTCCGTTTAAAACTACAAAACGGACGTTCAGCTAAAAGTTGGAATTTGTAGCTTCTCACAAAACTGAGCTTTAGAACGTGTGTCCGCATAGTGAAATGGGAAAACAAACACGCACTTTAGTATCGGTCTAATATGAAACAGTTAAATTGGTGGCACACGGTACACCCGTATACCACCAGAATGACTTAATGCAGCAGGTTTTTGACCGGAATAAGAGAAATAGTTAAGAATAAAACATTACTTGAAAATAATTAATAAGAGAAATAATTAATCAGCTCTCAGGCTAATGCTTCTCCCCCGTGTAAGTTTCATTCTCCCTTACCATTTCCCCCTGCTTTCAACCATGAAAACTACTCTTGCATTCACTCTCAACCCATCAACGCACAACGTCATAAAAAAACCGACAATAAAGTTGCCAGACAGCAGAGAACTAAAACAAGGGATCAAGTTGATATGCGTATAGCATATAATGCTTTTCAAGCTAAAATAATTATAGGATCAATTATAATTGAGCAATAAAGATCTTATATTTGTGGAAGTTCTAATCATTATATCATCAATCATAAGATCACTAATTTGTACAATTTTATAGCAAAAACCAAGAGAAGAAGTGAAGAAAGCAAAAATCAAGAAGTCAAGATTCTCTGGAGTCTCACACGAGTAGCACGAGATCTCACGCCAGCCGCGTTAAGAAGTTAAAATAGGGCAATCTTCTCTAGAGTCTAGTGCCATTCGCACGAGATCTGGCACCATTCGCGTCATAGACTTTAAATTGACAAATTCTCTCTGGATTCTCACGCTATTAGCGTGAGATCTGGCGCCAGCGACACAGGATTTCAATATTTTAATTGATATTGCACGAAAATAGAAGATATGAAGGGGTTTTATAACCTAATTATAAATATGGACTGAGAGACTGGAAAGAGACACTTCTACACTGAGAAATAACATCAGAAAAACATAGGAGGCAGTTTTGGGGATTGATTGAAGCTAGGTCAAGAAGATTGAATCAAGATTGAAGGAGTTTATACTTCTTCTTCTTTTCCTTTGAGACTCTTGGTTTAGGTATATTTTTTTTATGTGATTAAGGTCAGACTTGAATATATCTAACTAATTCTCTTTATTATAGTTAGAGCCAAAATCTAATGTGAACTTCTTTGTAATTGAATTGGTTCTATTATTCTTTATGATAATTTGTTTTATTTCACCTTGTGTTGAATTAATTATATCTTTATTAGACCTGATCATTCTGGTAAAGTTCTAAGAGTTAGGGTTTACAACAAGAATATTGGACTTTAATCTCTCACAACAGTAAAATAACAATTGTTACATTACCTGGGGATAGGGATGTATGATTGCAGAATTAAATAATGGATCATCTTAATGCTTAACCTAAGAGAGATTACTAAGGAATTAGGGTTTTTGCTTGGGTTAAAGGGTTAAAGTCACTAAGGAATTAGGATTTAACTAGTTTCTAACTAAGATACATTATCTGAACAATTAGAATATTGAACTTAGTAATCAATTCAAGTAAAGAAGGTAGGGATCAAAAGGTGAATGTGTTATGACTACAATTCTTCCTCATAATTCCGTATACTCTAATTAATATTACTTTTGAATTCTTATTGATTTTTATTTCTATTACTTAATTCTCTTAATTCACAATCCAATTTAAAATCTTTTCTCCAATTTAAAGATAATAGTTGCAATAAATTTGGTATCTCAATCCTTGTGGGAACGATATTCTATTTATCACTTTATTACTTGTAACGATCTATACACTTACCGATTGCCCAACACCAGCATATAAAAGAACTAACATAACAAGGGAGCCAACATAGAAGAGAACTAAAAAACAACACAAAAAACGAATCCCATCCGATCCAAAATTGACATGAACCTATATTAAAAATAATCAGCATAACAATATAAATAGAAGAGAAATTGTGGGAAAAAGACCAAAAAAAATCATGAGTTGTTGGAAACCTCCGCAAAGTGTCGCTGTGACGATTTCCCATTCAATCCAAAACCAGCATAACAATATAAAGAGAGAGAAGAAATGAAGGGAAAGAGACCCAAAAAAAGTATTGTGGCAATTTTCGATCATCGTACGTGGTAGGCTTCGTTTTCCCATCATTTGTCTTTGTCTCCCATCTCTTCCTTATCGATCCTATTAACGCATCGCTACCACCATCCTTTTTCATGCTTCTCTCTTTCCCCCTTTCTTGCATGTCATTTCTCTCTCCGTGCTATCCCTTTCTATTAGAATGTGGGTTTGGACCTAACTCAACCCCAAAAATTAACTTATATGATGAAGGTTGTTCTCCACTTATATATTATGACTTGGCACTATCTTTAGCCAATGTTCACGCCCAGCACTTTTGGGCTTGGTGCGTGGATAATATGGTGGGTGACCCGTTAATGGATCTAGAATAGTCTCTGATACCATATTTGAACGTGAGTTTGGACCCAACTCAACCCCAAAAACTAGCTTATAGGGTGAGGGTTATTCTTCACTTATATACTCTGACTTGGCATTATCTTTAGCCGATGTGGAACTTGTGTTATTCCCAATACTTTCCTTCATCAACGACAACCATGGAGCCTTCTTCACCATCTTCGTTGTATACTCACTAATCTTCAAATTGCGAACTCTCTTCTCCGATCTTTGATGGACTTTCTTCTCCCCTTCTTTGATGAGGAGGTCCAAGGTGCTTTTTGAGGAGTGTAGTGTCAATCGGCGCAAATAGCATCATCGAGGATTTGCGGAGGTGGAGGCGCAAAGACGAAGGAGTCTAAGTGTTGAATTAGGTTTGCTTTTGTTACAATTTAATTAGATTAATTAGGTATATTAATTAAAAATTGAAACTCTAGATTTTTCTTTAATCTCAACCATTAAATATTTTAATAATATATCTAACGGTAATTTTAAATGATTCATGGGTGTACCACCACTCACCTACTTCGTATTAGACAAATCCCACATTTTAACTTTCTAGGTTATTTTCCTGAATCCCTGTTTTGACTACTAACTTTTAAAAAAAAAAAATATTTACACTTTTTGATGCATTATTAAAAAAAAATGTGTTGTTTTACACCTATTCATTTCATGTTTACATCAATTTGATTTCAACTTCTTTTTTAGTTATGAGTGTATTATTTTAATGCATGTGATGACATGGACACCATTAGTTATATTAATAGCAAGTATAACGTCGTTTATGACGAAAGGTTAAAAGCAGATATTTCCAAATTTTCAAGAAAAAAAAAATTCCAAATTTTGAAGAAATTTTTTTCCCAAATTTCGAAGAAAAAAATCATATTTGGAAGACTAAAAATTTTAGTCTTAAATTTCAAAGAAAAAATATATATTTAAACTTTAACTTTTATACACATGTTCAATTATACATTTTTGCTTGTCGATGTTGCCTTCATACTTTGTGTTTTTTTCAAATCTAATTTTAATCGTTTTCCATCTCGACTTGGAATATATTTGGAAATCTATTAAACTAAGCACAATTTTTTTTCGGTTTTCCTTTCATTTCTGTCTGGTGAGCATTGCAACGCGATACAAATGATAATCATTTTTGTTGTATTAATAATTTAACTTTTAGTAAAAGAGTAATTAATAACATATTCCAGTGTAAAAAAAGATTAATAACATGTTACTATATTGTAAATCTAAATCATTACTCTTTAACTAGAATATTTTTTGGATTATACACTTCCTAGTTGAGTCGGATAACTTTTTCTAGCTTTGTAACATTTACTATATTGTAAATCGAAATTTTATATTTTATTTTAAAAAAATTTACCTTTGAAAATTTAATTTTAAAATTTAACATACTTCTTAACTAAGGTGAAATATCTTGAAGTCTTACTTTTGCCGCTTTAATTTAATTATATTTAATAAAATTAAATAATAAATATCTAATATATTTCATTTATTCTGTTTTTAAATTTTATTTAAATTTAAAGTACTTGCAAAATTTAAGGAGAAGTTGACAAAATATAGGAGTCTCACCATATTCTATTTCCTTCCACTTTACCCATGATATTTGGTGGAAAGAGCTCATGAAGTGTTGCTTAAATTTTAAATAAGTTTTTTATAATGTAAAAAAATAAAATAATAATAATAATAATAACTATTCTTTTTGTAATATTCTTTAAAACATAATAAGATTAAAAATATTTTTTCATTGATAGAAACACATTCTTCATATAATTTATTTATTTTCACTAATTTTTCACTTATCTAAACAAGTGGGAAAAATTCCACTAAATTTTATCTAATTTTTATCCATTCAAGCAATACATTTTTTACATTCTATTTTCCTTTTTTCTCATCTAGACTTCATTCTTAGTCCAAACAAAACAAACATAAGCTCTAAAATTATTAAATGAAAAACATGACTGGATTCTTCCTAGTTCATGGAAAACTATACTGTACAGGGAGGGTGCGAAACCAAACGCAACAATACAATTCGAAAATATTTTCGATGCCCAAATTGTTTGCTAGTAATAATGAAATTATGAAACGTTGTTGATGGGTATCCAACCACCATCATCTAAGGGACTTATCCTCATGGTCTATTTTTTTAATTTACAGTTTTGGTTAAACTTCGGCTTTAAAACCACAATGATGATGTTTAAACTTATTTGTTAAATAAAAAACTTATTTTAATAAAATAAACAATTTTATAATTTTTTTAGCATGTGTCTAAATTACTTCTCCAAAAAAAACTTATTTTAAAATTTCTTATTTTAAGTTTAAACAAACTGAAATAATGACTCGCAAACCAATGAAAAGAAAACGATGGAAGATCCACTTTTTTTTATCTTGAGAATTAATTTCTTCATTTTAATACAAAACTTGTGATTGAAATTAATTTAAACAATTTAATTCCATTCAACAGATCAAATTTTTTTTTTTTCAAAATCAAAGCTACCTACCATTTATAAGACAATCATGGATAAAGCTAAATTTTGCCATAAAAAAACAAAAAGCAGTTACATGCCATTAAACTAAAGTAATCTGATATTATCCAAGAACAGAAAGCAATTCACACTGCATTGTAAGTTGAAACAATACAGCTTCCTAAACAATAATTTGCTCAAAATCTAACATCAACCAAAAAGCTCAACCCTCAGTTTGTTCCCTCAACCTCCGGATGGTGCTGCGCACAGTGACAGCACTTGCAGTACTGTCCAAATAGTGAAGAACAGAGTCAGCTAGTTTATCTAAAGGGAAAAAAATCAAAATTTATGAGTAGGGTAGGAAGCAAAAAGGGCATTACTTCAAAGTGTAGGCACCGCCAGCTTTCACTTTACCACAATCCTTGCATCCCCATATTCCCACAGCCTTCCTCTTCACAGCATACTGCAACAAATAAGTTCATCATTCGGATTCAAATCTTCAGAAAATAAAAATAAAAGAAATGGAAATTTGATTAAACCTACTAAAATCCCCTGGTGGGGTTTTCATGAACAATGAACTAAAAAACACAAGGTGAATTCAATAGTGACAGAATATGGAAGATCTACCTTCCCACAAAATTCACAAAAGAATTTGCTATGCTGACTAACTTCCATCTTCTTAATCTGCTTCCGCAAACTAGCACCATATCGAGTACCTAAAATAAGAAAACACATTGAATTGGCTTCTTGTAAATTTTAATCCAACAAAACTAATGTCTTCTCAAAATGCATATTCAGTGACATATACTTAAATCCAAATTTCTTGCGGTTATTGTGAGTGAAATGAGATCAAACATGATGAAACAGAATAGAATAAAATTACAATTATATTGTTTGGTATTCTTATAATAGAACCCAAAAAAGAGGGGGGGAGAAATTTGTTCCATCCCATATTCCCAAATTGAAAGGAAAGCAAACGAGAGACATTGGATGGAATCAAAGGCATTATATTTACATTAAATTTCATTTCATTTAAACAAATGAAATAGTGGAACTCAATGTCATTTCGCTTCACTTCAACCATATCCATTATCCAAACATAGAGTACTGAATAGTAAATGCCTAAAATAGCGAAGTGCTAAAATGCAAGAGATAAGGCACCTTAATTTTGCCCAAAATCTAAACTACACTCATAATACCATCGGCTATGCAAAATGCACTCCAATTAGAAAGTATTTTAGCAATTCTGCCTGGGCCTATTAAAGATTCAAATCTTTCAACAAATTGCATAATCAATAACAACTCCATCATACCAAACCACGGCATATTTATATATACGTTATACGTAGTACTAACAAACCAAGTTAATTGCAGCATATTCATAAAATCAAGCATACACCGTAACATTAGCTTAACTTGAAACTTTAATTGAAACATTATGTGGAATTTAGAACATAATGTGATTAGAAAACTTACCATATTTTCCGACAATGCCTGCCTTCTTCGTTCTCTTAGTCTGCATCGAAGGAAGGGTAAAAGTGAAACGTACATTTAAGTATGTAATATTATCAAAAATTAAAAAATGATACAGAATTAGTTGCGAGGTGAAAGCGTGAGAAGGTGGTTTCTGAATCTAAGAAAACAAAAGAGAGAAGCATACCATGGTTTCTGGATCGAAGACGCTGCGGCTCTGCGTCCCTGTGCTGTTTATTAGACTAAGACAAGAGACTCAACAATTTCACACAAACCCTAATAATCTATTCTCACTTTTTGTTTATTGGGACAAAACTAATAAGTATAAAATATAATTGGCACAAGTTAATGTCAAATCCGTTGTAGTCTAGTTGGTTAGGATACTCGGCTCTCACCCGAGAGACCCGGGTTCAAGTCCCGGCAACGGAATTCTTTTTTAAAAAAAAAGGGATTTTAAGTCACACTGTAATGTTTTAGAAAAAAAGGTTATATTATATTGCAATGCCTTTATTAGATTACAGATGTAAGTAGTAGTGTGATTACCATAGTAAAATTGAAAAGCATTGATTAAAAATATTATCATGAAAGTTTTTCATATTAATTAGACCCAAAAAAGCTAATATTAAATTAGCTATTTGTAAAAGAGAATTTTACACACATAATTACCAATAATCAATATATTGAGCTTAAATTTAATGGGAAAAATATATTTTTAATTAGTAAATATTTCATGTATTTAATTGAATTTTTAATTAAAATTATATATATTCAAGAAATTAATCATATTTAATATGGAAGAAAAAAATATTTAATATGGGAAAAAATAGTGTATGATTGGATTGTCGCTTGGCAAAAAGATTAATATGGCATTAGTTTGCCTCCTCTTCAATTTGGCTATTTGTGAATATTACCAATAAAAAAATAAAATACATACAAAAAATAAAATTGTATTCTTTCATTCTTTCCTCTCTCCTCCTTCCCTCCCCTTTTGTTTTATTCATTCTTTCATTTCCTACATTTTCCCCTAATAGAGCAGGTGATCATTTGGCCAATATTAGTTTTATGTTGACTTTGGAATGTTAGTCGAATTTCTATTTTACCAAACTGATTTTGTAGTTTTATTTTTGTTTACCCACTTCAAGTACGATGATGTCTACCGTGAGAACTAAAACTTGTTTTGTATTATGCAAGAATTTTTTTTTTCCTTTCTTTTCCTTATTTTATTTCCTTTCCCAATTTGTCCCTTACCTTAAACCTAAACCTGTGATTTTTGTCGTCACCAAGAATGGTCTTTTCCCTTGTTCATCTTTCACTTCGACCAAGTCAATGCGAACACTCGTCTCTTCTAGTGATTTTCAACGTAGTATCTTGCAACCAAGCAATTTTTGGCGCCTACTATTTTACTTCTTTTTTCGTTTTTCCTCTTTTCCCCAAATTGTGTTCTTCCTTCCTCTTTGCCCACAAACATCGACCCACAAACAAATGCATATGGGTATGTTGAAACCTAGATAAAAAAAAATGGCAAGTGAGAGTATGTTGAAACCCAAATCAAAAAATTGCATGTGGGTATATTGAAACCAAAATCAAAAAATTCGCGAACTTGTTCCATTAACGACGCACATTTCTCAATACTCAAGCACCATTAATTTCAGATTTAAATGAGAGAAGCAAATCTCAGATATAGAATCGAAACGGAGAACCATCACCATGGTGTCCATTGATGGTAGAGAAGATTAAGATGTGCATATTTCTGGATGTCTTTGATTTTTGTGGTCGGATTCAAATTTGTGATTTTTTTTTGTTACAATCTCTATTTTGTGTTGTGGGGTATGATTGTGTTGGTGAGTGAATGAGAACTTGGTGTTTGGGAGCAACGAGAATGTGGTGGTTGAACAAGGAGGAACATCATCGTATGTGACACGACAATAAAGAAGGAGATAAGAAAAAGAGATGAGGGGTGATGATAAATTGGTAAAGATGAATGAAAAAAGAAAAAATATATTTTGTAATATATAAAAGAGGAGACAAGTTAACTAATTATTTGTAGATGGTTAAATATAAAGATAAATATTATTTTGAAAATTAATATTTTAAACTTGATCGATGATAAAAAAAATCATAAAAGTTAATACTTTTATATATAACTGTTAATTAAAAATAATGGACATAACACAATATGCATTTGAAAAGTTTGATTCCAGCGCTATTTATTTGTCTCATATTCGTCAATAGTTACCCTAATCCATAAGAAGAAATTTATTAATATCCTTTTTTTAGTCTATCTAATTCATAATAAACACTTGAATTTAGAGTTATAAGATTGATTTGATGATTGAAATAATAGGAGAAGATAACAAGATTGTGATTTTAATCTCTCACTAATATTCTAACAAAACTTAAAAAATTACATTTGCTGATAAAAAAATAATGTGACTTTGATTTCATTTTTTATTTTTGGTTATTTTATTTTTAAAATTCATAATTTTTCCAATCGTTAATTTTGCAAATGTTTATTATTATTTTTTATTTAATTAATAAAAAAATTTCTGGTATCTTAATATGTTAGATCTACATTGAGAGAGTTTAGGTCAATTGATTAAGCAGTGTGAGAGTTGTTGAATTTTTTTTATATCTATCTTCAATTCCTACATATTAAAAAAGAGTTCAACTAAACAAAATAAAAAAATAAAATAAAACTTATGTAAAATGAGAATTAATTAGACCAGAGTTGTGAAGTTTCTTAAATAATAAGAAAACAAAATCGTTAAATGTTGATCTTTTATGTTTTAATTAAATTATTTTTTAATTGGTAAATGTTGATTTTCAATCTCAATGTTAATTAAAATGTAAAAATAATAATAATAAACTTATACCAAATTTAGCATTTGATTAAAGTTATGAATTAATTAAAATAAGAGGAGTAAAATTATAAAAAAAAATCCAAATTGTGAATCATAAATTAAAAGGTATAAAATTAAAGAACGATTAGAAGAATACATTTTTTTTTGAAAGAGTCAAAATAATGAACTTAAAAAATGTTATACATTATTAGCTAGTCTAAATGATTAAAAAAAAAAAAAGACTTTTCAAAGTATGAAATTTCGGATTTGATTATTTTTAATTTAAACAAAAAGTATTAAAAGAATTTTTATTTATTTTATTTGACTTTGATTGATTAAATTTTATACCTTAAAAGAGTTTATCATATTTATGACAAAACTTGTTTTGCAGAGCTGCCAACCCATGCACTTGGAAACGGTTGAGACTTTAAGCCAGACCATTAATTAATGTATGTTTAAGTTTACCAATATTTTAAATAGTATCAACTTTGAAGTCAAAACCAATTTTTACCCCAACAGATATAAAGGATTTCGAAGTCCTAAAGGCATATCTTCATGATTTATTGAAAAAGAATAAAAGGTACTTCAACCCACCAAATTTATAATAGGTTGAGTTAGATTCTTTAATTCATATTCCTACTAGTTTTAATAATTTTTTAGATTTAAATATATTTTTAGTCTTTTAAATTTGGTAATTATTTTTTTAATCCTTAAAAAATAATTATCTTAATTAATCCTTCAAATTTTTTAAAAATTACTTTTAGTCTCTCTTTGTTCAATGTGTTTATGATTTTATAATTTGTAATGATTTTTAAATGTCAATTTTTTTTTGAAAACTAATTTTTGACGATTTTAAGTCTCTCTTTGTTCAATGTGTTTATGATTTTATAATTTGTAATGATTTTTAAATGTCAATTTTTTTTTGAAAACTAATTTTTGACGATTTTAAACAGCAAAAATATTTGACTTGTATGGTTTGGCGACCGTCTTTTACATATTTTGTTAATTTTAAAGAAAAAAAATAAAAAATAGATGTAGAATTGTTACAAATTGCGACTCCATTAACATAAAGAATAAGAGAAACTAAAAGTAGCTTTTCAAAAATTGGAGGGACTAATAAAAATAAATTATTTTTTGAAGGACTAAAAAATCAACTACCAAAATTTAAAGCACTAAAAACATATTAAGACCAATTTTTTAATATTGATTTTGGACGGCCAAGTTGACTATACCACAAGAGGTCGACTCTAAATTGTCTTCAATTAAGCATTTATGACAATAGGTTCAATGTTGAATGGGCTATAGACCATTCGACCAACTCACTTGCAAGGAGAACCAACTCACACTTAAGGTCTATGACTCATCAACTAGTGATCTACAAATTACCCAACTAACCAAGAGTAAGCACATCCCTCGCATGGGTCATCCTATTGACTCTACCAAGTTTTTTACTCGAGTAGCACAGGAGTGTACTATAAAATGTAAACCTAATACCGTTGGGATGTGGAGACAATAGTAGATGATGTCGGAGATGCACAACAATACAAGTGTACCTTGCAAGAGATCGACGATAATGTATAAACACAAAAATGTGTTATATAAGATCCAATGAGATAGAGACATGTACATGTCCATTGAGGAACACCACATGTAGATAAAGAGGGTTATATGAACTCTTCTCAAGTTTATGATTAGGCAAAACTAGAAAAAAAAAAAAAAAAAACATTGACGGAGACTTGAGTTTAAAATACTTTGTTCTTTCTTCTCTTTTTCTAGTATTCTTTGACATAAAAAATTTCAACTAAAATATTTTCATGTTCTTTTATTGTTATGAATAATGAATAATTATCAATAAAACTACCAAATTTAGTAGTATGGTTAGTTAATAGAATAAGTTAATGTGGATAAGGAATGATCTATTAGACATGAAAAAGAGAGAAGTGAATGTGCATGCCCATAGCAGTTGCTCTTAAGCAACCTATTCTATAGTCTGAACATGCTTACAAACATATCAGTTGCATGACTACGTCACGGCATGGTCATACATATGTAAGAATATTGCACATCTTTGAAAATGATATTTATTGCATGCCCTTGATTTCCTTGTATTTAAATTGATTCTCCACCAATTCTCACTCTAATCGGATTGGTTCGACAGGATAATTTCCCGTCGGTTTCGCAGTATATAATTTGATGAAGTACAGTCAGACCAACATCGCTTCATCACTTTTGAGAGGCAATGTCACACGTTGAAGGGTAATGATTAATGAAGAACATGTTTGAAACTGCAACACGGTGATTAAAAAAAAAAAACCGATTTTTTCATTTGACAATCATAGTAAAGCAACACGAGGTTATCTCCAGTTTTTCTCATGAAAAAACTTTGGTTTTTGGTTGTTCCCTGATCAACCAAACACACGCTTTAAACCAACGAAACCTTGCGCGTGGTTGGCTGGTTGTTGTAGACGCCAAAGTAAAGTATCTTCCAAGTTTGAAAGTCTCTTAGGCATTCAACCTTCAACGCATAGCCTATATTATTAAAGTATATATGGACCGACTTCATCTTCATAGGTCTCACTCCTTTCTTCATCATTCTAATTTTTTTTAAACAAACTAATTAGAGACTAATCTCTTATTTTCCTTTTGCTAGAAATTACAGTTACTCTTCACTTAAAAATTTTTGTTTCAAGTATTTTGTGTAATCAAAATTTGAATCCAAGATTATTAGTTAAACTAAAATAATTCTGTCTTAATTATTTCAAATAAATTAAGAGAAAAAAAGTTATATATACTAATAGTATATAAAATTTTATATCATCATTTAATCATAATTTATTTATTTTTATGATGATTGTTTTAAAAGTTATATTAACTTTTATTATGTATACTGTCAACTCATAAAACTAATTTAAAATTATTTAAAAGATTAGTTTATCCTAAAATTTATTTTCTATAAGTCAAAATGATCCCTCAAACATAAAAGGTCAACTTTTTAGCCGTTAATCCTCTGTTTACACGCGAGTTCCCACGCGGCTTTTTCTTTTAAGTCTTGTTCTTCTCATTATTCAATTTCCTTCACTTCACGTAACAAACCCTCATTAAATTTCGCGTTCTTCATTTTCTCCGCTTCATTCATCACTTCTTCATTTATTTCCATTATTATCTCGCTAAAGTCTCAAACCTTTCTGTGCTCTGCTCTGCTGAGGAATTATAAAGATGAACTGTTTCTTCTTCAAAAACAAGTCAAAATCCGACCCAGAATTACCAAAGCGAAGGAAGAAGAGAAATCAGGTGGGGAATAATGGAGCAAGCAAGTCCTCCCCCAGCTCGCTACCATCACCGAGAAGCATAAAAGAATTGTACAAAGAGAAAGAGCACAATTTCAGAATCTTCACTTTGCAAGAGCTGGTAAATGCAACACACGGTTTCAATAGGATGCTCAAGATTGGAGAAGGGGGTTTCGGGAAGGTATATAGAGGAACAATTAAACCTGACCCTGAAGATGGAGCTGATCCTATTCTGGTCGCAGTAAAAAAGCTTAACACGCGTGGCTTACAGGTATATATACACACACACACACACACCCTGCTTCACTAGCTTTCTTCTCTCTCTCTCTCTCTCTCTCTCTTTTTTTTTTTTGCTTTTGTTAGTATTACACTATTACGCATAACATAAATATTGTTATTTTGTTTAGATTAGAATAGTTGGAAGGATAACATAATTTATTTCCCCTTTAAGTTAAATTAACTTAAACAGAAGTTAAATTCAGATTCTGGAAAATCTAAATGAGAAACTTCTATAAGTTACGTGTAAGACTATAAGCTAATTATAACTTGTGAAAAAAGTTTATTTCATGGCTGTTAGGAACTGTAGGGATAGCTTCCAATGGACGCGAATTTACAGTGTTAAAGTCAACTATGTTATGCTGTCTCTGAATTTTACAATTTACAAATATACCTGTTTTCTCATGTTTATCTTTTTTTCCCCTCTTTTGTAAAGGGACATAAAGAATGGCTTGCAGAAGTTCAATTTCTCAGCGTCGTTAACCACCCGAATTTGGTTAAGCTTCTGGGATACTGCTCCGTAGATAGTGAAAAAGGAATCCAACGGTTGTTGGTGTATGAGTTCATGTCTAACAGGAGTCTGGAAGATCATCTTTTCAGTCTTTCTTTACCTCATTTGACTTGGAAAACAAGATTGCAAATCATGCTCGGTGCTGCTCAAGGATTACATTACCTACATAATGGATTGGAGGTTAAGGTACCATGTAGTTGAGAAATGTTTCACATTTGTAATTGTAATTGATTATACTTTAAGGTAGTAGCACTAGTACTTAAAAGTTAAAACAACAAATTGATGATAAGTTTTAACTTTTTGGATCATACCTGTTGGGTGTTTATAAAACATTCATTCTGTTTGTTTAGTAGTAGAACTAAAGAAACATACATAATATATGAGATGTAAACTTTTCGTCTAGGATCGTGTCTTCTACAGGATTAATATAATGTTGACCTTCTAATATAGTACAATGCTAACCCAACTTCTCTGATGGGAGGAATAAAATGGAAACCCAAAGCATATAATAATGATTTACTTGATACTGAATATTCTTAATACAAATTACATATTCAGTTATCTGTTTTGATTTATAATCTTCTCGTGTTATTTTTTTTATTGGAAGGTGATCTACCGAGATTTCAAATCTTCAAATGTGTTATTGGACAAGAAATTCCATCCCAAGCTTTCAGATTTCGGTCTTGCTAGGGAGGGCCCAACGGGTGATCAGACTCATGTATCTACTGAAGTAAGTTGAAGTCCTATAATTTTCACGAGTTTAATGACCATACATTTATATAGTCATCCAATTATTAATTATTGTTAATGTGACTTTTAAAGTAACTCTCGAAAAAGTCAACAAACATATTGGATGAGAATATAAAACTTGTGAATAGCCTATTTTCTCAATTTTCGCTACTATTCAATTATGTGACTTTCCACATGCTATTTTTAGTTACCATTCCAATTACTACTTTTGGTCCCTTTGTTTGATACATGATCAGCCCCTAAAGCCGTAATTTAAGCAAGCATTGATTTATCTATTAATTATCTACAAGCACGGCCATCATTCTTGAAAGAAATAAGCACTTTCATTCTAACAATGTGTATACACCAACTACTTCCTTATCAGGTAGTGGGGACACAGGGATATGCTGCTCCAGAGTATGTTGAAACAGGTCATCTCAAAATTCAGAGTGACATATGGAGTTTCGGTGTAGTACTTTATGAGATCCTCACGGGAAGGCGTGCATTGAATAGAAACAGACCAATAGGGGAACAAAAGCTTATAGAGTGGGTTAAAAATTACCCTGCTAACAGTAGCAGATTCAGCAAGATCATTGATCCTCGTCTCAAGAACCAATATTCACTTGGTGCAGCTCGAAAAGTAGCCAAATTGGCAGATAACTGCTTGAAGAAGAATCCTGAAGATAGACCATCCATGAGTCATATAGTGGAAAGCTTGAAGCAAGCATTGCAGGATTCCGAAACCAATAACAATTAACTCTTAGAAATTTTCTTTTATGTGGACAACATTAGTTAATTAGTTTTGTATTTAAATTAATTGGATTAATGAATATTCCAATTTTTATTATTTGATTGGCCCATTGTGATCATATTTAGCTAGGCTTATAACATCTTTTGGTATTAGGCCTAATTGGGCAGGCATTAGTGTCTAACTAGACTTCTATGATAGGTGGATCCATCAGACACAATATTGATTAGGTTTTTGCTAGGTCCCCTAGCCTATATATAGTGGGTTATCAAGAGGTTAACATCTTGTTCCTTCATTTTCTTAAGCTTTTCTTGGCCTAACAAGGTACACAATCACAACTCTGATTTATTGTTACTTGGTGTTTTATAATCATATGCATGATCCGTCATTTTAGATTTATCATTTGGTATCAGAGCCTTGTGTATATGATTATAAAATCCATGTTATTGATTGGAATCAAGAAATTGGGATTTTTTTATTCGATTAAATTGAGAACCTTGGGGCATTTGTTCTACATATTGAGATCTTTCAATTGATACATGATATGTGTATTTCTGTGGATTATGAAAGCTAAATTTTTATTCCCAAATTTTAGGGTACATGAAAAAATCCCCAGATTTAATTCTTTTCTGTTTGGATTTTCGTGAAACAATTGTTACAGACAATTTCACATTCCCATGAAATTGACAAATTGATTTAATTTTAATAATCATGGTTGACAATAAGTGAAAATTTTCTTGAGTGTCAAATGCAATAGTTTCTAAAAACACATGTTGGAAAAGTGTTTCACTTGTTTGAGCATGTTTGGTTCATGAGCTGTTATTGTTATTTTAATAATTATTACATGTTAATTGTTACATGCAATTATTATATATTAATTATCTACCCAATGGGGTTTCTAATATATAATAATAAATTAAGTGAGGATAAATTTTATTGATAGGAACATGTAATTAAATATTATTTATCTACCCAAATGGAATGAATTGATTTTAATTACATGTCTTTATGTTGTAATTATGGAGATATATAATTTATAAAATTTATCTACTCAAAGGGGACAAATTTTAGACAATTATATATGATTCTCTCAATTATTAAATCTTCATATGATGAAAAATAATTATATATTATATTCTCTTTCCAAAAGAGAGTTTATGAAGTACCTCAATTAACTTCGTTCTTAACATCTCTTGTGCATTTTCCTTTTCGATAATTTTCACAAAATCAATTTGTAGTTAATCATGGGATATATATATATATATATATATATATATAGTTATTGTATTAAGCAACACCATAGTTTGAGTAAAACAAGTTTTTAAGTGATAAGTCTATATAAAATGTAGATTTTATAGAGTAATGTCATGGGAGTTTAGTGTCTTGGTTCACAAGAAATGTGTGACAAATTGAACCAATAATAAATAATTCATGTAGTTAATATTTGTGTGCTTTATCAAAAAATTGTATAAATTGTGATTCACTATTCATGATTTGAATTCTTAATTCACTATTCTTATTTGATGAATTGTTTTGGTTTCAACAAAATTGTTTCGTAAACATGAAGTTTTAGTTTCAATGGATTTGTTGACACTATGATGTGGGTTGCTTTTGTTTTTTGTGAAAATTTTAAGCTATTTTGAAAGTTTCAATTTTCGTGAAATAATTATTAAAGTCTTGTACATTTATTGTTGCATGAATTTGGAGAACTAGAAATTGTGCCTAATATTAGCTTTGTTATTGAATTAATTTTTTATTTCACTTTAAAAAGTGAATTATTGTCATTTATTATTATTATTATTATTTATTGATTCTTGAAATCCATTAGAACTTTCAGTTATAGTTTCACTTTTGGGTTTTAGTGAAACACTTGGTGTTGTGAAATTAATGAATTATTATTTTCTATTAGATTGAGTCTTTATTTGTTTGTAAGGTAGATTGAAACTTTTGATTGAGTTTCTACGTTTTAGAATTTTTGGACCTTAGTACTATTCATGTATTGTTTAAGTTTTGAAATTCCTGAAACTCGTACGGTTGTTGTTCTAATAGCTATTTTTTTTTGGATTATTTCACTTTTGTGGAAGATTATTTATCCATGATTTAATATCTTACTTTTGGAATTTTGATTCACACTTGGTGTTATATAATTTTAAACTATTATATTTGATTTCTAAAAGCGCATGTATATAGTGAAGTGTTTCATGTTGTTACAAACACATTGTGAAGTGTTTCATGTTTTTTTTTAAAAAAAAAACATATTGTAAAGTGTTTCATGTTGATGGACATTGTTGTTGATATATTATTTTCAAAGGGGGATAAATTATTTTTAAATTACATGTAGAATTATGAAAAAATATGTATATTTTAAAAGTTTGTCTGTCCAAAGGGGATGAATTTTTATAATTATATGTAATTCTCCTTGTTGTTTAAATCTTCATGTGATGTAAAATATTTATATATTATATTCTTTGCCCAAATGGGGGTTTATGCT
The DNA here is from genome assembly GCA_007407185.1 of Glycine tomentella. Classification (NCBI taxonomy): domain Eukaryota; kingdom Viridiplantae; phylum Streptophyta; class Magnoliopsida; order Fabales; family Fabaceae; genus Glycine; species Glycine tomentella. Next base: position 1,092,294 of record PYAF01006024.1, on the reverse strand, counting down.
ATATAAATTATTTTGTTGTTGCCCAAATTTATTAGTCATGAATTTTTTTATTTTGTAAATTTGAATAATGCTTCTGGTTATTTCATACAATTTCCTGTCCAAAGGGGTTGTTGTGTGTTTTAATTGGAAGCTTGTCTATAATAAAGTTATCGGAGATGCATTGGTCTAGGTGATCTGTCTGTCCAAAGGGGATAGTTCTCTAAAGTCAGTGTATGCTCATTGATTTATGTGTCTAAGGCTTTGTCCTCGGTTAAACCTTGGTATGTGCATTTTGTCCAAAGGGGATGTCCTGTTTTGTTGGCCTTGCTGTAATGACTTGCTTTGTTAAAAGCTGTATTTTGCCTTATAGTTTATTTTAATGCATTCGTTTTGCCTTAACAGAGAATCTTTTGTTAATTCCTTTAAATTAATTTAAATACATTTGACTAATTCATCTACATGAAAGTAAGTTGGAGTAAATATAATTTCTTAATACTTTATGTAGATGACATTTTATTTTTCAATAAAATTTTGATTTATTGAATGAAACAAGAACCTTTCATCTAAAAATCTTTGATAGGAAAAGACTTTTTGATAACTTTTCATGTGTAGAACAAGAGTATTTTATATTCATGTAGTGAGCTTAATTAGTGGGAATTATAGAGACTTGCTTTTGAATGTTTTAGATTCTTTCGATTCCATTGATCAGTGGGAGTTATATTTAGTTTGCTTTTCGAGTCACTTTTGTATGCAAACTAATAATCATTTTGTGAATTTTGTTTGAATTTTATTGATGATCATCATTATTGTTTTTCTCTATATATAAAATAATATATTTAAGCATGTCGTAAGCTTAAAGATACCTGGATGTCACAAATTTTGAGATCTCATGTTGTAGTGTGACATGTTGGTTTATTTAACCTGAGCAATTTCATATCGTTTGGAAATTGTGTTAATTCAATTTCATGTTGTTAAGAAATTGGATTGAAAAGACAATTTCATGTTGTTTAAAAATTGCGGTGATGTAATTTCATTTTGTTGAGAAATTGCATTAGAAAAAATGTAATTTCATGTGCTTGGAAATTGCATTAATGTAATTTCATGTTGTTGAGAAATTACATTGAGGACTGATAAGAATTAGTGTGTTATATTGTTGATCATTTTTTTGCACTAATTCTTACTACATTACTAGGCTGAGGTTCATAAAGATGTAATACTCATTGTATGTGAGTATGGAAGGTCATATGCTATGATATTTTTGGTATATTGTTTTTCAAAATTGTGGTCACGTAAGATGAATTTTCATTTAAGTTATTAACACGATAGAGTCGTTTTTTGAAATAAAATGATTTTTAAAATAATATTAAATTAATTAATATAGTCCAAGTGAGAGAATGTTAGAAATTTTCTTTATGTGGGCATTAATTAATTAGTTTTGTATTTTAAATTAATTGGGTTAATGGATATTCCATTTTTTATTATTTGATTAGCTTATTGTGATCATGTTTAGTTGGGCTTATAGCATCTTTTGGTATTGGGCCTAGTTAGGCAGCAGTGTAAGCATTAGTGTCTGACTGAGCTTCTATGGTGGATGGACCCATCAGACACACTGTTGATTAGGTTTTTGTTAGGTCCCCTCTCTAGCCTATATATAGTGGGGTTAAGTCCCATGAGCCATAATGATCCTATCGCTGAAGGTTGCCAATTTCTGAATAGGTAATAGAGAGGAAGACTCTGACATCTTATTCCCTCGTTTTCTTAGATTTTTCTTCGATTCAGTAATGGCCCAACAAGATATACACAATCACAATTCTGATTTATTATTACTTAGATGTTTTATAATCATATGCATGATTCGTCATTTAAGATTTATCATTAGCTCAATATGACTTCTAAATCCACTAAATCTAAATTGGTCCCGAGTGGTAAATAGATGCAGCTTGAGAATAATTTTTGTAATTAGTTTGATTCATCACCACAAAGCCAAGTCCTATACTGTCTTCTCTTCATGATGGTTTTGTTTGGATAAACTTTTTTTATAAGCACTTATACAAGATTATAAAAATAAAATAGATTGAGCTTCTCACAATTGATAAAGTAAAGTGTAAGAGTGTAAAATGATTTTAGCTTAAAGAGTAAACTCAAATCATTTTATTTATTTTTTTACCTCTTATTAATGCTTAAGGAGAAATTTATCCTAATAGGTTTGAATATTGGCCTTTATTTTTACAAAAATAATCAATATTAGTGGAAGTGCAGCGGGTCTATTTGTATATGCAAATCTATCCGGAAGTTCATAGGAACCTTGTAGCATGTTGGAAACGTATGAGCTTCTACTATGGAGTCAAAATCTCTTAAAAGAATATATTGTAACTGTGTGCTCTCCAAAATTTTTTCTTTTGGCTGAAACCAGTGTGCCAAAGTATAAAGCGAGTACACCATTGAAAAAGTCTATTCCTATTGCATTTACTAAAATCTTCAGAGTTGCGTAGTTTATTCCTTTCAACATTGTGTTATAATCATTAGTCAAGGTAAAGTCTTAAAAGTAATTATTAACAAAATTATGTTAATGTTTCCCCTTCCTAAGATTGGTGGGTGGTGCGTGTCAATAGAATTGTTGTCGGAAAATGAAACAATTCGCAACATTCAAAATTGTCTAGCTAGTGCGATGTGATCCCCGAATATAGTATGCGTTGTACATATTTTTTGTCTAAGAGATTGAGTTATGATTACCTACAGAAAAAAAAAAAAAAATACTCAATCATTGTTAGCCTTGACCCGATCATTTTTATTAGTTAATTTTTACGGGATCATTCTTTCCACAACTTTTTTTTTCGATGCTACAACTTTTTATTTATTAACTTTAAAAGAAATTTTTATCTTTATCTATTTGATTCTTTTAGAAGTTTAAGATAATATTTCCTATTATCTTTTTTATATTTTTATTTTACCCAATTCTTAAATATTTTATACGATGAGTATAATCAAAAGACTGATGTACCCAAAAAAAGTATAAACAAAAGAAAATAATAAATGAGGTCTTATTAGGAAATAAATATAATTTTAATACATGTGTTGATATTAATTATATTTTTAATATATTTATTATCGTTTAAAATGAGTAGATAAAAATGGAGACAAAGCTAATGTACATTATTATAGGTATTTTATGAGTTATTTTTTAATTAAAATTATAGAGTTTCATCTTAATAATTTATATTGTACAAATTAACAAAATGAATATCTAATTTTAATGAAATTATGATTCTCAAAATACTCACGAAGAAAGGATTGAAAGAAATTTCCAGGATTTTAATAGAGTGACAAAGCCTTAATAAATGATATTTGACTAAATTATGTTAAAGTTTCATGTTTGACTAATTCTTCCCTAGTTAGTGAATCACAAACCCAACAACCCACATAGTGATAATTTTGAATTTTCACACTCTTCTATAACCCTTGCTATACGTTCTGTCAATGACTTGACAAATACGGTCAAAAGAAGACTTTGGATTAGACTGACTGTCAGTCAATATGGCATTTACTTGAATGCAACCAAGAATTGGAAATATGCAACCACTCGCAGAGCCTCGCGGCCACAAAGTTTATAGATAGTTCTTGTTAAGAATGCTATTTATGGATGCGAGTAATCAAGAGTTCAAAAATAATTAAAATAATTGTAAAATGGATTTTGTTGAAAACTTTATTATTATTTTAATATAAGTTAGTAATTATTATCATTGCCAGCGCTGAGTGTGTTACAAATAAGGAGAGATGTTAAACTTAACCACATGAAGGAAAGAGATTAAACTTCATTTTCTTTTTGCTAATCTTAATTTATTGTACTATTTTTTGTGCTTCTTCCTTCACCTAGTAAGTAATATATTGTCCTTGCTTTTTGCTTAAAGATTTTTTAGCTCGGAATTGGATGCTGAAATGCCACCGGAATAATCAAATTATATGGAAAGATTTTTCATTTTCTCTTTGAAAAGTTTGAACATATGTATGGATAGATTGGAACAAATTAACAAACGACTTCATGTGAAATACTACATAAGATGAGTTTGCGGGAATTAACCGCAAAGCACTTATTGGATTTTTAACATGAAATAAAATAATAATTTTCCTATTAATCTCAGGGTTAGGCCTAGAATATGCCATTGTCCTTGCGTATACCCATCATAATTCTATCTCCTTTGCCCTCCTTTTCTCTTCTATAAAAACTATGATGCTTTTAATTTAACTACACAGTATACACAATGATCCCTCCACATGATGCTATATGTGTTCACATAAGAGCAACCTCTTGAGCTTGTTCTTGCCGCTTCTGAATTCCTGTGATGTGTCCAACGTAAAGATGAGTCCCACAAGAATCAGATTCTGGAAGCCTTTGTCTTTTTCCACCTTCAGACATGCTTTTCACAAACTCCACATAGTGCCTCCAATTGTCTCCCTCAAACAACCTCTTATTCATTCTCAGATAAGTGAATGCAGCCAATCCAGAACCAGAGTTACTTGTTGACAAAACTTGAGAAAAAGCACCTGCATCATATCTCTCAAGTGCATTCTCCCCAGCAAGTTCTGCTTCTGCTGTTCTGGCTGCTATCTTCACTTGATGAACCAAACCCTCAGGGGAACAATGCTCAGGTTGCTCTCTGTCCCTCATTTCCATGCAGGTGAAATTGAGCACAACTCCATGTTTTGCCAGCATTTGTGCTATTGGTAGGTATCCATCGCGAAACCGCGTGTTGTAGTAGCCTGCGGTTAGTTCAGCCGCGTGTGACCTTGCCTTGTAGTGCCAATGAATTCCAGCTACTTTGGCAGATAGTTTCACCCCGCATGAGTTGAATATGCCTTTGGCTGATACAAGGATCTTCTCACCGTGTTCAAGAAGTTTGGTGGAGTACCAGTCAAGGAAGAATTGTCCATATTCTGTGTTCCATGTTCCTTCCCTTTTGAAAAAACCAGTGTCCTCAGGAAATTGGTTGTATTGGCCTGAGTCATGTGGTCCATTTTTCCCCCACTCTTTCTTCCCAATGGCCTCAGTTGATGCTTCCAAGGAAGCTCTCATATACTGTATGACAAACAAGTCCTTTTAGTAAACACACAGGAAACCCAAACAAAAGCAGAAAAATAACTTCTAGATATTTTGAAATTTTGTTACATTTCAGATGTCCTTATTATCACAAAGCTAGAGAATTAGGGTCCAATTGTTATGCAACATGTGTAACATCAGCATCCTTCTACACAGTGTTTGAAAAATACAGCAAAATTTATGACTTCAATTTTTTTTTTTTTCATACCTTGTCATAGCACTGGAATTCTCCAATTCCAGGAAACCTCCATGTTCCATTGCTTTCTGGATAAGATGGATATCTCAGCTCCCCACAAGGACCCATCCCCACTTGAATTTCCTGCAAAATGAATTTGGTCTTAATTAGGACTTCATACCTGACAACACATGCATCATATTCTACTTTATTATTATCAATTATAATTGCTTCCCCTCCATTCCTCTTAAAACTAGTCTATTATATTTGATTATTTATGCATATATGGTTCAAAATTCAAGGGTGAATTAAAAGACTCATTTTAGTTCCATGGTTTGATATTATTAATTAGTCATCATTTTGATACTCTGTGTGGTTGTTAACGTACTCGATACGATTAAGCTCATTGTTATCTCAAAATTTAGCCTCGTTTCATCAATATGTCCACTAATTAACCACAAAATAGAAGCACAAGCTGGTGTGGTACTTACAATGATAACACTGCCCAAATAGTGTCTGAATCTGTAACGGAAGCTCCTCATGTAATCAGAGTACACTTGAAGGGGCGTCCTTCCGCGCAGAACAGGCATTGAATCACAGCCCAAGGAGATGTACTCAGGATTCCTCCTCCCTGATCTGTCTGTGTAAACCAGCTCAGGGTTCTTGCTGATTTCTTCCAACACCCATGGAGGTAGAGGAATGCTAAAATAAACCCCAATAAAAAACAAAATTAATCCCCAATTTTATTTTATAAGTACAAAACAAGCAATATGCTATATCATTATAAACAAATAAAATTAATTGCGTGATTGATATCACCTTAAGTAATTCAAAATCACATAATAGTTCACGTGATCTTAAGTAAATATTCACAAGTTTGGTTCTATGTTGAAGAAATTGATTTCAAATTAAAGTAACTTTAATAGCTTTTGCATTGGATCAATTTTTTTATATTAAGTTTTACTACTATTTTTTTTAGATTAAAAAGACTAAAAAGTATATCACTCTACTTCATGATCAATTATGATCAAAATTAATTTCATTAAAAATCAATTTTGCAATTTTCTCACCCAAAATCAATCTAAGAGTAAGATTATGCTTTTTTTCTTTCTTTCACAACATCAAAATTAAACACAGGAGTATAAGGGAACATATTAAAATAAGTTAAAATGAGCAGCGTATGATATATACCTGCAGGAGTCTCCAACATTTCCTCCACATTGATGGAAAGACATGACAACCTGAAGCTTCAAGCCATGCCTTTGTACCATCTGCACAAGTTCAGCATAGGCTTCCCAATTATACTTCAAGGGTCCCTCTTTTTCCACCAAACCCCACCAGACATCCACCATCACTCCTTCCACTCCTGCACTCTTCAGGGCCATCAAACTAGCATTCACTGCTCTCGGCTTATTCAAAGTCCCTCCCATAGTTACAGTGTCCAATGGCAGCATCACAAACACGGGCACTCTCATTGAATCATTGTGGCTATGTGCAACCGATGGCGGGTGAATCTTCTCCCTTTTCTCATTTATCATCGTTACTTCGGAGTTAAAGTTGTTGTTTCGTGTGACATGTGTTTGTTGCATGGAACTCTTTGCTCTGAGACGGAAAGATGGGTTGGTTTTTGCAAAGTAAACCACTTTGGTGGGAACCTCGTTTTTGGCTTTTGGGAGTTTGGTTTCATTCTGGTTGACGAGGGAAATTGAAGAGCGAAGTGTTAGAGCCATTTTTCTGTGTCTGTTTGATACGGAGGGAGAAAATATATAGGAATTGTTCAAATGCTAAATATGGTATATTTATAAACTAAAAAGCAAAGCCTCTTATGGGAATCGACACTGACACACTTGGGTAGGTCCCATGTCGAAAAGTGGAAAAAAGTGCAAGAAATCAACACTAGCTGGTTCTGTTATGACACGTGCTTACGTATTTTCACCTCCTCCATTCTTATCTAACCAAAATCACGTAGGATTTGAGGAAGAAGTTAAGGCATGTTGATACCATTCTGGGTCATTTTTTATAAACAAAACATCAATATAGGATATATTTTTAAACAATTTACTATCATCGGTCTGTTTTCATCGTTAATCGATCAAAATTATTATTTTGATTAACAAATTTAAGAAAAACATAATTCATCGTAGTAAATTGTTTTAAAACAAATCTATATTATCACGTCTTTATATTTGCTGGTTAAAATAGTAATTTTGACTAGTCAATCATCAAAATAAATCCATCATAATAAATTGTTTTTTATTTATAAAAATGACCCAGAATTACTAATGAGCCAGAAGTTAAACGTGCATCTATTTTGGAGTAGATTTGTGTGATAATAAAAAATGAGAAGGAAAACTTTGAGTGAGAAGTGAATAGCGTGTGTTTGCTTACAGGTTAAAAAACGCACTTATAGTAATTTTTTCACGTCTCATCAGTTAATGACGCGCAAGCTATAAAGAGAAGCAGTTAAATTGACACGGGTCAAATTGGCTGGACGTGTATCCAAATATACAGATTGAAGTGATAAGTGTTATGATAAAGGAAAAAAAAAAAAAAAAAGAGGTGAAAATAATCAAATTCAGTATGATGGAAGAGAAATTAAATGTATATTTATATTTTATAGTAATTTTTAGTCAACTACAGTTATTCACCTAAATTATAATTTAATTGTCTTGACCAGGAATTAATGAGAGGAAAAGTTTTATGCGTTTTTTTTTTTTACTGACAGTTTTATGTGGTTAAGTTTAAAGAAAAGGGTATATAGTGTTTAAGTATCCTAAACTTTATCTCTTTTATTTTTTTACACTCTAAACTTTAATTCTATCTTAATTCCTCTTTAAAAAAAATTCATTTCTAAATAGACACCATAAACTTAATTTCATTCAATTTGTCCTTAAACTTTTTTTCCCACATAAACACCTTCATTTTAATTTCAACTTCAAATTTACTTCATTTAAAAAATAGCCTTATATTAAATTGAGGTTACACTACTAAGAAAGAAGAAATATCAATCATTAATTATTTTAAATCTCAACCATTTATTAGTTCTATTTTTGTAAAAATTTAAAACATTAAAATGTAATTAAATTTATAATTAAAAATCAAATAAAGAATTTTTAATTGTTTTTTAAAACTAATGTTTTATTATATTTTAATATATAAAATATGAGTTATAACAAATGAATGATTGAAATTTAAGATAAATAATTTAACTCTAACTTGATAGAGAAATTATTTGTAAAAAAGAATAAAAGAATCATTTAGAATACACTTAAAGTTTAAGGTGTTTATTTGCAAAACTGATAAAATTTAACGTTGGTCGTGATAAAATTAAAGTTTGGGTATCTGTTTGCAAATGAGACAAAATTAAATGATCAATTCAGACAAATTAAAGTTTAAGGTGTTTATTTATAAAAAAAGAATAAAGTTTAGGAGAATTGAGTACTTTTTGGTTGAAGAAAATAACCATTTTTATTTTGGGTATAGAAACTTACATAATTTTAGGCATTATTTGATAGCTGTTACTAAATTCTAATTTTTATTTTTAAAAAACAAAAAAAATGGTTGAAAACAAAAAAAATATAGAAAAGAAAATAAGAAAAACAATATTCTAATAACAAATATGCCAAGAAATTAATTTTTTATCTCTCATCTCTAAAATCATTTTCAAATTAATATTAACGGAATAGTTTTCCCCACTTATTTTGTTACGGAGAGCTGTTCTTTAAAATTGTTTTATAATATAATTTATTAATTTTTAAAAATAAAAGATCAACACAATCAAACAAACCCTTAATCTCTTTTCTTTTCTCCCCATCTTTTAGATAATAATAACTTTTCTGTCCTTTTTTATATTTCAGATCACTAGACTAAACAACATGGAGACTGGGATATTATTCACTAATTGAAAACAAAAAGATCCAACTTTCTTGTCCTATGCTAAAGAAGGTGATCAACTTGGAAAATAAAAAATAATAATTTGCCTTAGTGATTGCTAGTTTCCTTTTTTTTATAAGATAAAATGAATATTACAAATGAAGCTGAAATTTAACTAATTTTCCATTTTAATCCAAATCAATGGTATTGCTCATAAGAAAATTATAGACAGATGAAAGCCAAGTTTCTTATGTTGCAAACAGTAAAAAAAATGAATGAGCATCTAATTTTTCTACTTGAATTCTTTTTTTCTTCTATTATGGAAATTTGTTAATGATAATTGGTGAGTGGTTTTGTATTGCCGTACAAAGATGAAGTCTACAAAGTGAGCAAGCTAGTTGTTGTCTTGTTGATTTATGAGTTTTGCCTTGTCCTGAAAAATCGTGGATGAAAATATCTCCTAATTTGAATATTCTCTTGGTTCTAATTTAATTTGCACAAGCTTAGATTAGAAAAGCCTCCGGTCCATTTTGTGGCTCTGGGGGAGTCTTCGATGCTTTCATTACTCCTGGATCCTTCTTTCTGCCAGTTTTTGAACAATCCTATTCTGAAAAGAAAAACACTGTTCAGCTTTTCACACTGTTTCTATTTTCTCTGTTAACAAGATAATAATTGTGTTTGCTTGATGGGCAGTTAGAACATGCACACTATTCTATTCTCTTTAAGATAGCATCGAAAATCTTTGTACCATCTCCATGTAATTGTTAAGGAGTGACATTAGATTGAAGACAACTTGTTAAATGGAAAAATTTAATAAAAAATATTAAATAAATTTTAATGTCTTAATTAAGAATCTAAAAAGTCTTTTAATAATTTTTTTAGTTAAATTAGTTTATGTGTTCTTATATTTTACCAAAAAAAATATGCGTTCTTATAATTTCATCAATATTTTTTATTGAAAATCATATAATTCTAAAATTTATAATGAATTCCTTAAATAAGCTAATATCATTAAAACTTTATTAAATATGCATTACTAATAGGATAATTTTATGCAACAGCTTCTTTTTTTTCTCTTTTTTATTCCCTCCTCTCTCTCCCCATAAAATTTTGTTATTCAAAAACATTTATTTCTAAATTTCTCTTAAAAGATTCGGTGAATTGGTGTTAATATATAGAACACACATGAAAGAGTCTTTTTGTGTAAGGAACAAATTTTGCTATCCACAATACATCATGCAAAGAGATCTTCACAAGTGAAAAATAAACTTGAAATTCTCAAGTGTTAAAGGATCTAATTCTCACTCTCAAGCGTCTACCTTATAATAAAAATATTTAAAGATTAAGATTAGACTTAGTTGATAAAGCATTATACATGAATTATTATAAATTTAGTGATATTTTTCTTTGATTCTTACATATAAACAAAATAAAATATACTAATAATATCACTTGAAATAAACCATCCCCATAATATAAATGGCTAAATCTCTCTTGCTCCTCCTAGCGGAGTTGTCTCTCCATTCTATTAGTTATGCTGATGAAAAAAAGAATAATCTAACACTTTTCTCACGTTATAATTAATAAAAACGTAGTCAGATTTCACATTTTAATTTCATGTTCTTTTATGGAAATTTTAATTTCATGTTAAGAAATGTTACTTGACTAATTAACTTGTAGTGACTTATATGCAACACTTTTTCAGAAAAAAATATTTTAACTACTTTCATGAAGCTCTAAGGCCATAATTTTGCGTCTTTGATTTTTTTTACTTGAAAAACGTATAGAATTTTCATTTTTTTAAAATAATTAGGCAATCATATATTTTTTATCTTAGTTTTTAAAGGTGAAAAACGTTTTAAAAAAAATTCAAATTAAACTTCAATATCACATTACTTGCTTGTTGCAAGGGAACAGAATCTTCAGAAATACTTCTCATATCTATTAAAAAATATAGAACGCCTTGTGAGAGTAATGAATCATTCTATATAATAAGAACTTGGTCTCAAATTAATTATTGTATAAAAAAACTGTTATGCTATTTTCAGCAATCGACATATTGATCGACCTCTTTGTGAATATAGAAGTTTTCTTTCATTTTGTTCAAGTATGACTCCAACATATTTGTCATATAGGTGAACAACATTTGTCATGTTATGTTGATTTCAAAATTTTAAATTGTTAGTTTAATACAAGAGAATTGAGGTTTTGTGTGACTGTGTGAGGAACAAGAAGATAAGGTTTCGTTTCCTCCACAAAATTGTAGTGGCAGACCTATGAGTTACATGGACACAACTCATCTATGATCTATGTATTCCCTTCCTAAGATAGGGTACAAAACATGAAAATAGTTGAAGGATTCTTGTTCATCTAGTGCTGAGTAAGAAGACCAATAATTTCTCTATCAGACTTTTGGGCCTTTCCTCGTTGCTTCTAATGCAGATGCATTATTATTTATTACCAACAACATACAATAGCTAATCTCATTCTATTTTGTATCTCTTTATTTATTAATTAGTTTATTTTTATCGACAAAAATTAATTATTAATTGATTAATTTTTGTTAGAGGAAAAATTTATTCTTATAACTTTTATTTTTTTTCTTTCTCTCTTTTCATTACTAAGTTGATTTTATATCTTTTTTTAGCTATCTCGTAAATTCCCGAATAACATATTCAAATTCAATTAAACAATAAGCAATGAACCGTATATATCTTCTCTTCAAGGGTTGATAACTATATTTCTCACCTATAAGTTCTGTAACTAATGTGATTGCACCATGCAATCCCCTCTTCAATATCAATATCACATGAAATTAGGTTGAGCTGATTGATTGCTTTTCTAACTTATCTCCATAACTCCACCAATCTAACTAGAAAGATCGAATCACACCTTACAATCAATTCAATTATTAGATTATTCAAGAATCTCTGCATATCTTCAAAAATATCAATAGTTTAATTTGTATATATTGTGAATGCAAATTTTTTTTCCTAATAAATAATCATAAAGGCATTGAAAACTTTATTTTATCTTCTAAAATATTAAAATTAATAATAAAAGTGTTTAAAATTAGTTGAAGGTTGCACTGAAGTGGTTGGAAAAACAATTATTGAAGACACATTCATAATTATTTACTACATATATATTGTTAAAAGGCTCATTTGTATTGTAAAGAACTAAAGTGACACTTCTTTTACAGAAAGATGTATATTTAAAAATAAAAGAAAAAGATAATATAATTAAAACATTTCTCTCAAGAAACGAAATTTTGTTTTAGGGCAGAAATTCTAACATGGTGACCCAATATTATAGTCTCTTTGCCGGAATTTATATCTTTCTTTCTATTGAAAATCTAGCTAGTTTCATTGTCACCATGAATTAGGACAAAGCAAGAGAAAAATCTCATTTGAAGTTTTGCATATTTGCTTAGTAACTTCTACTTTCGTGGAACACAAGCTTTAGTTGAGTATACAAGCTAACAGTGTTAAGGTCGGCACTTCCACCAATTTTGTAAGTTCTTGTTTTTTTGTTTTCCTTTTCTTGTGGTTCAACACTGTCTACACCGACGATTCAAGCCCAAGCAAAACTATCACCGACAGCAAGGGTTCGTTTCTCTCAAGTAAATAATCAGAAAATCGAATCTTGACTCTTGTATTAGAAGAAAATTTAATTAAAAACTTAATACTTAAAAGAAAACTAATCATCTTTAATTAGGTATTTCAAATCTCTTAAGAAATATTACTCTCGATGAACAATAAAATATACTCCTGCAATCATATACGTACCCTAAAAAAGAAAATCCGAACAAAACCTCCCTTCCTTTCATGTGATATCACCCAGTATTTTACGCATTTCGCTTATTCAAGATCTTGGTATATGGTTGTTCTGCATATAGTAGTTCAAATTGAAGCATTAATAAAGCTTTAGTTATATAAGTCATTCAACGTGGCTTCTATCAATTCATGTCAAAAATTAATTATTCGACATTTCTACCAATGTAAAATGTAAATAATTAAACTCTATTTTATGGGGATGTTGATGGTAAGGTTTCTGCATTAATTCCTAACTTCCCAAGTATGATAAATTAGCAAGGATATTCATGTAAAATCCAATTAATTAGAAAACGTTTCAAAAATATGTGGAGTCGGCATAGATATTTTCATAGGGCAGTAGCATTGGGAACTCAAGTCCTCCGTGGAAGTTTACGACGGAAACGCACTTTTATGATACGGTGATGTATCTCTCATTGTCGTGCCTGTGTCCCACTCCAAGTTTTCGCAAGCCAACAAGATCTCCCTGATATTTAGTACTCTCTTTTTCTCTGAGTGGGAAACAAAAAACAGAAAAGCAGAAGGTGTAATTTTATTTACTTTATATATAAGTTTCTTTTTATTTTTATACTTCTATTATAAGTAGGATGTAATTTTGCTTTTTTCATCATTTTTATTTGAATTCAGTTTTCATATCTCTTTAATGATTATAATTAAGTCCTTCCTTTCTTGCATTAGTTTTCTTTTACATTAGTAATTTTTAAATCTTCATTTTTATCTGAATAATTGAAAGTTTAGGAAATATTAAAACTGATTTGATAAGTTTAGAATGCATATATTTAATAAAATTTGAAAGATTTTATGATATGAAAAATTAAAATTTTGAAGAGATAAAAAAAAATGGGATTTTTTTAACTCAAGAAATTAAACTTATACATTTCATTCAAAATATGATGCTCAATACAAGTTAGAATAAAATCAAATTGGTGATGACAGGCATAAGATCTAAGTGCTATTGTAAGAGAATGGACAACTTGATCATCTTACCGTCGAATGAACTTAACCGAGGAGTTGGAGATGTGTTTGAGTTTATGTTTATAAATCTTAATCATATAATTATACATAGATGAGAAAAATTATTTTTTAAAGTTGTTTTAATCTTAATTATTCATATGAGTTATGGGACGGGGATTGGCTCCATGTACCTGTCACAGTCTCACATGATAAAATAACTTAACCTCATTATTCACTAATCTCAATATATATTGGTCATACTTTTATATTTGAAAAAACATAATAAGTAAAATTAAACAAACCTATAGCTGTGTATGGACCAAGCCTTTTTTGTCCTCATTTATGGAACTAATAAAACAACACGGGCCAGGTCTTGCCAAAATGGTGAGTGGTGCTTCATACACCATTACTCATTTCTTCTACACCATTATTTTTTATAAAATTCCAAATATGCCCCTGGCAGCTTTCCTGTAATATTTGGCAAAGCTTTTCACTTTTGTTCACTGTTCCCACTTTCGTTCGCTGTGTTCATTTAGTTTTTGTGCCGCCGGTTGCTAGAGACGCTCTGCATTGGTGGTTTTTGGT
>PYAF01006024.1:1065603-1077700 GCA_007407185.1 Glycine tomentella | reverse complement strand
GCCCACCTCTGCAACCTGACACTGCTTCACGACCTTCGACGGCCACCACCACGACACAACTCCGACGAAATCAACACAATGCCACCAAAAACCACCAATGCAGAGCGTCTCTAGCAACCGACGGCACAAAAACGAAATGAACACAACGAACGAAAGTGGAAACAATGAACAAAAGTGAAAAGCTTTGCCAAATATTATACGAAAGCTGCCAGGGACATATTTGGAATTTTATAAAAAATAATGGTGTAGAAGAAATGAGTAATGGTGTATGAAGCACCACTCCAAAATGGTGCCGATTTTCTTCCTGCACCCAGCAATAAAAGGAAAAATAAAAAAATATCCTTTTGTAAGGCCCATACATTTGACACGATGATGTTCCAATCAACTGAATTAACAGGTCAATTATTTAAAAAATAATTAATATCTCTATATATAACACTAAAATTTTTAATGTATATTTAATACAATATAAGTTTACATAATAAATTTTATAAAAATTAATTTTGATTTAATAATGTATTTTTTTACATATATAAATTTTAAATAAAAATCATAGGTTTAATAAAATTTATATATGTAAAAAAAAATACATTGTTAGATCAAAATTAATTTCAACCTCCATGTATTTATTGTTGGGTTCATCTACCATCGACCTCAATTAGCTTGGGTTAAAGATGTTGTTGATGTTGATTAGATCAAAATTAATGGTTACAAAATTTATTATGTAAACCTGCATGTGTATTAAATATTTTTAACATAATTAGCCTATTAGTTCAGTTGATTAGAGAGTTGACTAATAATGTGAAGGTTATAGTTTCGAGACATGCATGTGCCATTATTTTTAAATTATTTTGTAAAACATTTTTTTAACATAACTTACATATTGGCAATCAGTATTGACTATACCTAATGACATTTTTTTTTATTTTTCACTTCTAAGTGTACGAAGAAATTTGTTGGGTGCAGAAAGAAAATTCCCCCTAAACATGCCTGAAAAATGCTAAAAACGTCAATAGGATCAATTTGCAATGGGTTGGGCCTTGCTTTCTACAGTGTGTAAAATCTAATTCAGTGTAATCCAATCCATGTTAGAAGCCTGAAATTATATTAATTCCAAAAATATTAAGAATGATCATTGAATTCCATTAATTTGAAAAGCCACAAGTCAACCTAAATCAATTAAATCAATTCAACTATCAAATTCATTTTATTTAAAACTAAACCAATGTTCAATTAAAAAATAAAAATACATACGGTTAACTTCATGACCTGAATCGAGGTTGATTGAGCAAATTGATACAAAATTACAAACAAATGACAAAATTAGGGTTATTCTTAAAATAAAAAAACTGCTAAAAGGAGACTATTTTTTCCGTGCCATACCAAAATTTCCTAGTCACATTGTGATTTTTACTGCTAAATAACTTTCAGTTTTTATTTTTAAAATTTGGATTACGTCTCATCTAACATGCTATGTGAGAATCGTTAGTCTATTTGGCACATTTTGAAAATGAAAGTGGACTACAAATTCTCACGTGACAAGCCGAGACATAGCCCATTATTTTTTTAAGAAAAATGCCACATGAATCTCTCTAATCGACCGTAGTGGCTTTTTTGAAAATTAAATAAATTAAAATAAATAAAATCAAATTAAAATTTAAAATTAAATTAATCACATAGTATATTATATTAAATAAATACATATCATTATATATTTAAAATAATAGATAAAGTGCAAATGCTTCACAACAATCTTGATCGTGTTAATAACATGAGATGAAAATAATAATGAAGATAAAGGACAAAGACGAAGAGAAAAAAAGGTAAAGGAGGGTTATATCTAATTTCATTCGCATAATAGATATTTATGCAAATAAATAGAGGCTAATAAAAAAAACTAATAACTCTAACTCCATAAATATTTATAATATCTGATCCTCTAAAAACCAATTCCATATTAAAAAAATAATCATATTAGGATAAATCTAGTCAAATGAATAATAGACATTTTACCAAAAAAAAAAGAAAAGAATAATAGATGTTCAAAGAATAATGATCTTCTTAACGAAACTAAAAATAAATACAAATCAGTACTCACCTTAGCATTCAAGTGCCTGCAGGAACCACATGGTTTTGCACACTGATCTATAATTTCTAGTCACAAATCTTATCGCAGAGTAGGTGATGCATATATCTAAAACAGAAATTATTGTTTGGAGCAACTTAGACATTATAAGCCATTATATTAGGAACATTATATTAGGAAGAACATCTTGGATAGTGGTTTGCTTGCCCGACATAAATGGATTCAATAGTTGTATATATATTTAGATATTGCTTCTATATATCTTGGATCAATTGATAATAATAAAATAGTTTTTCAATTGTTAAATAATTAGAAAGTAATAAAATGAAGGGTGTATTTACTAAGTTTCAAAACAAAGAAAAATATATATTTTTTCTTTTATGAAGTAATTTGATTATAAAAAAATACAAAGAATTCAGGGTGTCATGAAAACTATTACATATTATAAAGAATAATATTTCTTTTCCCTTTACTGAAATGCCTGCTAGACGATAAATTATTTATAGAAGAAAACTAAGAATTAAGTACGTAGTATTTTGTTTCCAACCAACTTTAGCCAGTATATATCCAACTTTAATTTGTTTGTTTTTAGGAGGGGATATTTATCATTTCTACCTAAGCCCATTCATTTTTTGTATGGGTGAAAATGTTAAATTAGACGAAGGCGAATCAAAGGAGGCAATCTAAATGAGTTTAAAAGGCACACATTTAAAAAGTTAAGCACATCTCATCATATTCCGGTCCCATACACCCCTGAATCCTTGAACAATTACAACCCAAACAACCAAACTTGTAAGAGAAAGAGAGTAGCTAGCTACGATCATTATCAAATATCACTAATCATTACTATGGTTAATTAAGAAATGATATATATGCTTCATGGACACGGGCGTAGTTGGGGTTTGTGGGATCAAGTCAATGTTAGGCCAGTGTAAGTTTTGTAAATTCCTAATTAACACATTATCGACCTGTTCCAAAAGGGATTCAAGTTGCAAATTATATATATAAACAACAAATGTCGACCGCAACTTAAGCTTTCATAAGTGCTTTTTGTTTTATTCTTTTCTCCACCAAATCCAAAATGATGACAATGGCAGAAGGCTTTTTCTCAATTGTAGTCTTGCAAATGTAGTGATCAATTGATCACACATTCACTCGTTTTTCAGCATATATATCATCTATTATGGAAGTTTACCAAACGGCAATTGTTTATATTGTGCTCACGTTCCATAGTGGATTGTGGATGTGGGTTTGATGTTAGCTCGATCATGCTTTATCTATCTTCCCAAGATAGCTTATATTGCGTAGCTTGTGATTTGGGGTTTAAAGGATGGATAATACAAAAAGCTCAAAATTTTAGATTATTTAATCAGAGGTTTTTATATGTCATAAATTAACTATATCTCAAAATCTTAAATTACTAAGTACATATACATGAATAATTTTATGCTATATCTTTAATGTGTATATTGTTCTGTAAGGAGCAGTTAAAAGTTTGTGAATATGTCAGTGACTAACGCGGTTAGGACAATCTAAGTATTTAACTTTTCCCCAGAAAGTGAATTTCTTTTGTTGGAAGATTTTCTTTGTTAGCTCACTACCTACACTTTTTAATCCATATTGCCTGTGATACATTTGGCACTATTTATACTTTATATATTTACTATTTACTTCCCCCGGCCTAAAACCTCAAGAAACTATATAAGCTAACAGTCACATCATATTAAAAGCATAATCTTATATTAAGGTAATATTGTCAGATAATGAAGAATTACTAATAAGGTAAGGCTAATTAATCTTAAGGTTTATTAACATGTGTATATAAAACATAAGATTATCGGGATAAAATAATTATTCATTCACTTTTATTATACTTATTTACTATATTAAGTGTTATTTAACTTTATTTCAGAATATCTTTGCAGTTACTTACTCTTCTGACACACAGCTGATAATAATTGAAGACAATAAAAAAATGGATAAAGCTCACACAACATGAAAAAATTACTACCGTACTCTCAAATCGGTGTCCTGTATGAATGCATAATAATAAAATATTAAACATTTTTAAAATGATGTGTTTAGGGATGACGAGTGGCAACTCCACTTATGACCTTATGGGATGTTTAGTTGGAAAGTATTTTTTTCATACATAAGAATATATGGAATTTCAGAAACTATGAATTTTAGAATATATATATATATATATACACTTTTCCTTTTGTAAATATTCCTATAAATCATTCGACATTATTTCATTAAAAAGTATTGAATATACAAATTTAATATGAATGCAGCTGCATATTTTTTAAACCATATTCTCTTCATTTTTATTTATAAGATCAAATTATCTAATTTATCATAATTAAAAATAATAATTTAATTTATAACAATAAATTTATTTTAACTTTATATCCTTTTTAAAATTATTCATGTCATTAATATTCTTCTCTTTTTCCTTTTCTTTATTATGAAGTCTTCTCTTTCTCCTAATTAATTATTATTCAGTATAACTAAATAGAGATGTTTTTAGTTTAAAAATAATTAATATAAAGTATGAATTGAGTTTTATAAAAAAAAAATATTACTTTTAATTAATTTTAACTTTAGATCTTATAAATAGTAACATAAATATTATAGTACCAATTTTCTTAAAAAATCATAATGGCTAATTTATAAACTTTTAATTGCATGTGTTTATAAATTCTGTATTCACATAAAGATTACTGAATATGTCCTACCTATTGTAGGTGGTGGAAACCGATGCACGCACCGAATCTCAATAAAGCTTTCTAGGATCACCATTTCCTTCCAAATCAGGTTTTGCATCCAAAATGCTTATTGAATTTAAGAGATGTCAACTTTTATTTATTTATTTACTAACTGTGACACTACTAGTCACATTTATATATAATTTCTTACATTATTAAAGATTACTATAAAATTGCAACTAGGACAATAATCACAATTTAAAACCTTAGTTTTGTGCTATTAATTTCTCTTTTCTTAAAACATGAGTCATGTTGAAGTGAGACAAATCAAACACAGAAAAGAGACATCTTTGCTTTAGAAAAATATTATTTAACCATTTAAGTATTGAGTAGAGCAATGCAAAGGTGTATTTACACAAGGATCAAATTACAATTACAACTGATTGAATAATTTTAAACCTTCAGCCTTAATCTTGAGAATCTTGAAATCTAACAACTAGCATAAAAATCGTGATAATTTCTAATATGTTTGAATACTTTATATAGTGGGTTAACTTAAGAGAATCCTTCCAAGAGACTGAAAATCAATACCAAAATTTATAGAATTTCATTTCAAAATTTAAATCCGATTGTCTTGAAGGACTGAAAGAAAACCACCCTGCCATCTAATTGGCCGGGGTTGGTGAAATGGTGATCGTGTGTCAACAACAATAATGCCCTTTTGCACCATTAACAATC
This sequence comes from Glycine tomentella, assembly GCA_007407185.1. Lineage (NCBI taxonomy): Eukaryota > Viridiplantae > Streptophyta > Magnoliopsida > Fabales > Fabaceae > Glycine > Glycine tomentella. Next base: position 1,072,165 of record PYAF01006024.1, on the reverse strand, counting down.
TAAAAATGGCTAGAAACTAAAAGAAGAGAATTAGGGTTGAGATTTAGATCTTAAAATATTGATTTTTTTAAAATTTGGAAATTGAATACAGTATCACGATATTTATGATAAGTCACGTATTTTTATTCAATCAATTGAGTTAATTGAGTTAGACTCTCTTAATTGATAATATTGAGATTTAAAAAAAAATTGGATTCCACTAATTATGTCAAAACCAAACTACTAGAATAAAGATTAGTCCACAAATCATATATGTATAATGATTTTGTTTTTGTTACCATATATAAAGCGAAATTTATACAGATTGTTTTTGTCACCCATAGGAATCTCAAGTAGCATTTAGGCACATAATGTGCTTGATATCAATTGTCATTTGCCACCTATTGTGTAGTGACTGTAAGGGACAACATACGCATGCATAAAAATGGGGCAAAAGTTAGGGCCGAAACAAACAAAGTTTTGAGGAAAAGACAACTTGAATCCAATTAATTAGGAGCTATCAGTGGGTCGGGTGCTGGTGTGCCTGTGATCTTATTGGTTTAGCCCATGCTCTGCCGTAAATTTTGTTTTACCCTATTGGTAATTTTTTTTTACAGTACTTGAGTACTATTATTCTTTTTAACACACATACACACACAAAAAAAAATGACTAGATTTGAAATGGGAATACGTATCAAAATAGTGAGGGATATGATTATGTTAAATAATATTTAACATAATTCGGATTAATATTAATAATATATGAAAATTAGACTCCTTATCAAACGTCTCACGGCGGTGATTTTAGTAAAACTACTTGAAATTGGAACAAAGGTTTAGTAGGTATAAGAGATAAGACATAAGCAATAGTAATTCAAAAAAAAGAAAGAAAGAAAATTCGAACGATAACTCTTTCTTCCTTAATCCTTATCCATCCAACACCGACAGGAAACCTAAAAGTGAGAAGGAGGGCTTCAATTTCAGAGAAAATTTCTTAGACTTTTCACATGCAGCTTCCTAAGGTTAGAAAATCAGCACTTGAGAGAAAAGAAAAGGACACCAATAATTTCGTGTTACGTGTTGGAGCCTGGAAGGAAGTTGGAGATACTGGTCACTCGATATAATTTGATTCAATTTTGAAATAAAAAAATTATCTGAATCAAATATAAAGATACATTCAATTTAATTCCGTGTAAATATAACATCAAATCTAAATCAAATCAAATTTTTGTAGTTTGGTTCAGTATAATTTGATATTTTTATTTTTTATTTTATTATCATAATTTAAAATTTATCAATTAAACTTATAATTGTTATGTTATATTATTTTTTAAAATAAATTTTTTATTAAGTTTTGTTTAACATATTTTAATTAAAATTATTATTTTCACTTCTATTTAGAATTAATATAAAATGATATTTTATTTAGCATTAATATAAAATGATATTATCAACTATTTTTTAACATAATAGTAATTTGTGTTTGGCTTGATACTAATACTATTTTTTAACAATATTAATATTTAATATACTCTTTTTAATATATGAAAGTAAAATATGCATCTTGATTATAAAATAAAGGAAAAGTAATAAATATTTAGTGCTTATTAATTAACACAATGAAAATAAATAAATTATAATATGCCATTTATTCCTTTTGATTTTATTTTTTTATAATAAAATTTAAAAATCAAACCAAATCGTAAAAAATATAAGAATTTTTATATTTTTGAGTTTTGTGATCTTTAGTATAATTGATTATGAACTTTTTTTACTAACAATTTGGTTAGCTTTTGAACACTATCCCTACCACCGGACAAGTGGACAACCATGAAGTTGTTAAGTTATTGTTTGTTTGCGAAATGGGTTTATTCTAACAAGAAAGGCCGTGAAAATCATGAGAGAAAGGCCTCTTTCTTTGGTGTGTTGTGATTTGCATGTGTGACTGACGCCTCAACGCTAGCTATTAATGAAATAAGAGATAAGTAAGTTGTAACGTATAAGAAAAAGAAAACATAATACTACTATTTTTACTTCACCTTTCTGTGTTTTTAAGTTAGCTTACAATACATTTTCAATAATATTTTTTATTTGTTATTGTGTCGTTTATCTTCTTTTTTTCTTCCATTTTTCTATTTTTATATTAAATTTGTTATGAGAATATAAAATAAGAAGGAAATTTTATTTATATTGTATACAGCAAGATTATATAATAATTTTTCTTCTAATTATGATTTAAATAGAGAGAGTCTTGAATCATTATCTAACTTATCTGCAAGGCACAATAAATTTAATTTTCTAAAACCAGAATTGATAAAAAAAAAAAAAAGGCCAAATGCAAGGTAAGTTAGGAGACTAATTTGAAGCTCAAACTCGTACGTGCTTCTGATATAATCCATGGATATATATTGTTTTATCAATATATCATCATCAAAATGGTTAGTTGCCTAAAAACATAACACCTAATTATTAAGAGAGTAAAAATTATGCGTTGAAAGTGTAAAGTTATTCATTCACAATTCATCAAGTAGTAAGTTTGTTAATTTTAATATAATTATCTTAAAGTAATTTAGACTATTATTTATGATTAGATATATAGACATTAAACTCTTAAATTAAAGAAACTCAAGTTCTGACTCATATGTTTATATTGTTTTCAAACCTATTTAATATGAGAAAGAACTTTAATTTAATCCTCGCAGAGTACACTCTTAAAAAAAATGATGAAGTTTAAAAATAAAAGTTAAATAACTTAATTTGAAAAGTGGCAATTCTCTTTTAACTCTTTTTATCTTATCCTCCTCCCTCCTAAACACTTTTCACTCCACGCGGAAGAAGCTAAATTTAGGGATGTATCGTTGAAATGACAACATATATATTCGTTTGGTACTTGGGCTTTGAAGGGCAACAGCAGTTTCCCTTGTTTGCATCCAAAGTCAGTATGATGCCAATTCACACCACAGTCATTCCGAAGAATGCCACGCCATGGCATGGCCTTTTTGATTGATTCCCCTCTTTATCAGTTATCAATCTTTTCCTAGCACCACCTCTCTACTGGTCCCCATATAAGCCAATGATCACGATAAGAAAACCTTTTAAGAGAGAGAGTAATCTAACTATTATTTCCTTCCAAAAAAAAAAATCTGACTATTATTTCGTCGATTGCTAATTAGGGTCCTTTTATTTGCTTCTAAGTGAGGACACAAAATGTTTATAATTCAAAGCAAAACAAAGGGTCGTGGGTGGGTCGTGCCTTTCTCACTAGTGGTTAGAGTGAAAAAGGTACCTTAGCTTTGCTTTGCTTGCTAGCTACAAGCCTACAACCAAACCCATCACAATTCACAACATGGAGCTCTCTAGTGTCTTTTGGTGAAATAAATGGTTGGCTTGGCATCTTAGTCGTGGTGCTAATAAGTAATAATCCTTTCCTTGTAGCAGTACAAGTCGCTTTCTCTTGTACGTGTTCGACCCTGAATTATATTCCCACTTTCTATGTGACATAATTTGTTTGTTCACCTAGAAACATTGAAAAGTGGAGAAAATCAATTTTGGTTAGCAATATTCTTGCTCGTCGTTCCCGATATGTTTATCTGTTTGCATTTATATATGCCCATCGTGTTAAACTAAACGCTTTAGTGGCTTGGGGCCTGTGGACGGTGAATATAAAATAGAGTTGAAAAGGCCAACAATTATATTAACAAAATCATAGGTCCATCAAATGCAACTTTAACTCCATTTATTAATTTGTAACTAGCAAAGTTTGACTACGCACAGGATAAAGATAAACCACTGTATCTGTATATATATGCCATCAAACGTTATGTTTGTATAACAACTAGTAATGAGGTGTTTTTTAAATTTAAGTGAAATTTAAAGAGGAAAAAATTTAAAATAATAAGACTAATCCAAATACACGTTAATTTAGTTTTTTGACTTATAGAAAGATTTATATAAAATAACATTCAGTTATGAGTGCAATTATAAAAAAGAAAAATCATATGAAAATCAATGAACATTTTCCACCAATATTATGGTAATATTAGTATTGAATATTCATATTTTTTCCATCCATAATCCTATTTAACAATATTGAGTTCAATTTCACTCTTTTTATTGATAAATAGTAATTATTAATAATATTAGTTTTTATTAACAGAAGCACCTCTCATTTTCTATTCGATCTTTACCAATTTTATATATCCAACTAATGAGAAGTTGATATATATTATTTTTAGGTTATGAATATATTTGAAGAATGAGATGGAAAATAAGAGAAGAATAATGAATGAATGTGAGGCAAGTAGGGTTGGATTTTGAAAGGGAGAGAAACCCACTACCTCCTTCCCCAATCTCTCAAGTCTTTTTTCATTTGCCTTCTTCCCCTACCTCTCTCTCTCTGCACGCTGTCTGCGAGACTGCCATTATCAACATAAAAAAGGGAAGCCACAATACTTCTTGTGACTGCCATTATCATCATCAGAAACGGGAGGCAGTGTACTAACGTACTACTAACACATTGCCTCATAAATTATAACACATCACCGACGATCCCCGTTCTATACACTGACAATTTCATAAATAATTCGCTACCTATTTTAGGACCGTTTTTTCAACATATATTGTAGGCCTTTTTGAGGTGGACCAGTGAAATGAAGAGTCCTCATTCGTTTGAGTCCATTCAGTATAATTGAATCGTGGAGTAGTATTAAATATTAATTTTCTAAGCCAATTTATGTTAATTCTTTTGTAAGTGGGATTGATAATATAGTGAATGACACGCATATATGTATTCGAAAGTTATATTTATCACTCCCTCTCATTTTATTGTCGATTTTAAAATATTTTTTTATCATATCCTTAATTATTTATTACACATGAAAAATAAAATGAAAGTATAAATGAGAGAAAATCTAATTAATATGAAAGATAAAAAATATATTAGGAAATTATAAATATTTTTTGTGATGTATGAAATTTTAATTATATTTCTTAATTTTAGTATCAAAATCTTAAGGTGTGTTTGGCTGGAGAATTTTTTTAAGTTTTTAAGAAATCTGAGTTTGAGAATCTTAAATTTCTCTTTTTAATATGAAGGTTTCAAAATCATTTCCAAAAATTACCTGTGGGAGGGGTGGAGATCCAAGAATTCCATGCAAGAGTAAATGAATGATTCTTAACCTTTCTGCATAATCTTCCAAGTAATACTTTTACTTATTTGATTTAAGACTCGTTAAGATATGACAAGATATAAGATAGCATACAAGCATAATAAATTATTATACTATCGAATATTTAATGCATACTAAATAATATCCAAGTATTATATATGTTATACTGCTTTATGTTTAAAGTAAATCAAATAATATTAAGATACGATATAATATTAATTAATATTAGGATAAGACAATATATATTTCCTTTTTTTACCAAAATTGCATACTACTACTACTTTTTAAGTTTATTTTTAATATATATTTTAGGGATGGCAAATCCAAGTACTCCCCTTCACATTTCCTCTCTCGGCTTTTTTGGTGCCTTCTCTCTTTCTTTATCACTCTCCTTCATTGATTAAAGTTTTGAAACCCTTCATGATTTTTGGGGAAGTTCACCCAATACTGGTCCCGGTCTTTCTTCTTTGTGGATTTACTCACTAACCTTAAATTACTCCACAACCAATAATTTTCACGCTACCAAACAATCCAAATATATAAGAAAAATGATCGAACTGCTCTATTAAAATAAGAAACAAAAACCAATATTCATTGTCCCTAATTTTTAACCATTAGACATGTAATCAAACCACCATCAATTGCCAGTTTTCTTTTAAATCTATAAACTCCATAAAAAAAATAGGTGATTAGCATCCCACTGCCGATTGTATGATTCTGTCATATTTTCACTTTAATCCTCTAATCAATGTGTAAATCTCATTCATGCAAACCTCGTAGCTTTCTTCTTTAAAAAAAAAAAAAAAAAAAACTCATGACTTTCTTTTTTTTTATTTAAATTTTCTCTCTCTTAATTTTAATTAAAAGCTAACATTTTACATGACAAAAATGTTACTGCTAGCATTATAGCTTGCAAACTGCAGATAGTAGTTGGAGTATGCAAATTAAATTTCTTTCGCAAATAACATGTACTTTAAGATAAATGTCTTTTCAGAACAATTAGTAAGAATATTTAATCTATTGAAAAGTTCGAAAACTTTTTTATTAAGGAGCCAGCTGATTTGGTTGAACTGAAATTATTGTAAATTTCTAACAATATTTTCTATTTCCACGTACGGATAAATAAAATAAATTTTTAATATGTAATATTAATTATTTTTTTCACTTATATCATTTACAATATTACTGATATGGACTACAAAATAAAAAAATATAAGTTAAGATGATTAAGTTAATTTTGTAAAACTATTATTCCATTTTATCTATTTATTGATTTTTTTTATATAAAATACTTTAGAACAATAATTATAATTGGACTAAAAGGGAATACTATTCTATTTTATTAAATATTTTATTTGTACTAAATTTAATAATAATACTTTATGTAGTTTTACTATTATTTTCTTCATTCCATT
>PYAF01006024.1:999098-1028416 GCA_007407185.1 Glycine tomentella | reverse complement strand
GTTTTAACTGTCACAAATTATTTAATTTATTTATAATTAAATTACATGCCTAAATTTGTTAGATTATCATTTGAGACTAATAAAAATAGATTTTATTTTTAGATGATCAAATTAATAAACAAAATTTATTAAGACAAAATTAATATTTTTCAAATTTTATAGAGACTCAAACATATTTTATTTTACCTGTTAATAAATATTTCTTCAATTATGATTATTTTTATAAAAAAATGAATCAATCATTTACTTTATAAGGTAGTATTTTTATATAATAAAGGTATTCTTTGACCGGAAGTTATGATAGATTAATACACAGTCAATAATTAAATTGTTCGCAAAAAAGTAAGTAATTAAATTCTCACTTATATATTTGAAAAATAAACTATCTATTACTAATTGTGTGGGACTTTATTTTTTACTAATAAAATAAAATTCTGAGACCGAATTTAATTTAAATGGGTTTGTTTTGCTAGTCAAGGGAGTCATACTTCCACGGCAAAGCAAATGAGATTTGTTCACGGTCAACCGTGCTACACGCGATTTAAATACGGTAGGTTTGGTTTTTGAAAAACACCTATCATTAAAATGAGAAAAGAAAAAGAACTCCTCTGTTTAAAGTGAATTTAGGAAATTATTGATTGGTCATTTTTCTTAAGGAAAAAGGTTCCACCGGGCGCCGGTTAATGTCAAGTGTTGAATGGTGTGAAAAGTCGGAAGAAGTCATCATGAATTGAATGTGTTTCTGTAAGTTAGAGAACAAGTTAACTTTAGGAATGGGCTAAAGAATCACCCGAATTTGCAACTTAGTTATACGCCCAATAATAATTTAAATAGTAGTAGTAGCTTCTATGAAAATTAGCATAACTTTACCTAGCTGGTTAATTTGAAATTTGATAGATAAATAAATAAAATTAAACTAAAATTATTTCTATCAATAATCAAATTTAAATATTATTAGAATAATTTAATTTTAATTTTAATATATTAAAAAGTTATATCCAATCACTTAATTTGAGTTTAATATAGTTAGCAATAGTATAACTCACAAAGAAATATATTACTACAATTACTAATAATACATGTACACTTTTTCGAATTCTAAATTAGAGCTTTGTATATGTATAAAAAAACTCAAAGTGAATAAAGGAGTGTTTTTTAAGAAGAAAATAAAGAGGTAAAATGGTGTAATGAATGAAAATAAAATAAAAACAAATCAAATAAAAAAAGTAAATAATATGGCAACAGATTTAAGGTTGTTTAATTGAAGATACATAAATAAATAAAATAAGATAATTGATTGTTATTTTTTTCAAAACAATGAATCATTGAAATTTGAGAATCGATTATCTTGTTGCACAATCGATTGTTTTTTGTTTTTATTTATTTTGGTGATCATGTCACTTTTTTTATAATTTAAATTAATCAATTTTAAACATAACCAATTAATTATTTTCAGTAGAAAGTGCGGATGTGGTTTAATTTTATTTAATTTTTACGAAAAAATGAAACCCATACTTTTTTTTCTCTCTTTTTTTTTTTATTTATTTCCACACCATCAAATATGCATAATTTTCTATATTCACTTTTTTCTTTCTATTTCTTACTTATCAACGGGTCATAAATAAGTTTTTCTATAATCATCATAATAAAAAAATAAAATCTAAATAATAAGATTTTTTTAATCTTAAGTAAAAGATCACATATATCTTCTAATCTACTAGATTATATATTAATTTTATTCACGATATATGATAAGTGTTATTGATCCAACTTTTTTCTAGATACAATTTCAATAATAATTTTTTTTACTAAATAGATTATTATCTATGAACACGATTCATTTATTAAACTATATTATTAATAGGGTAAGAATCTATAACCCAACCTTATTTCCAGGTTATATATTTTTTAAAGCATTTGCCAATAGAATATGGTTGTAATATTAATTTATTTTAAAACATTAAAACAATTTAATATTTGCTAATTAGATTTTCTTTAAGTACATATGACACGAGGTACCCAGGATTAATTGGAAAGTTTATTTAGAAAAAAAAGGTAATTAAAATTATTAACGACATTAAAAAAATACAATTGTTAATTTATTGAGACAGGAGGTACTATTGTGGTAGTAATTCAGAAGACCAAATTAGTTGGGTTTATAATTGAATTAAGCATTGAATGTGAGAGGCAGGTGGCCCGTGGCCCCATTAATTAGCCCCTGAAAAGAACCAGAGTAAGAAAAGAAACGGTGCAGCAGTAGTTGTAGTATTGTAGGACACACTCACATACATCAGGCGGTGTGATTGACCGTTAATCTTACGCGCACTGCGCGAGTTTGGGTCCCAAGACTTTTCTTACACCCCCAGCACAGCACAATTTGACAACCAAGAGAGGGACATGTGCGGTTCGGTCCAAACTGGGCCCCATCACTTCAGAAATTGCAACTGCAAAGATCTTCCCTCCCCCACTTCATACCCTCATATTCCCTTCAAATCACAAAACTGCCACAATACCTCATCAATTTCAAAATAAATGTCTGGTTTATCGTTATAAAATTAATTTTAAATACATTTTAATATATTTAGTTTCATTTTAGATCTAAAATTTTATATTAAATTTTATTGTTAATTTATTTACAATACAAAGATTTAAATATGAACTATGCTACTTTAAAATTAATTTTATGAAAGTTCATTCTAACGCAAGTTAATTCCCATATTGCATGGCATTCCTGTAATTTTGGGTACCCCTCCAATAATTCAATTAATTAAATAAATGAAAGTATTTTCCTTTTAGATGCAGGTATTTCGAGCCAATGGATTCACCGGGACGGGTTCGTGTTCGAAAGTTGTAACCGGAACGCTGTTTGTTTATTATTATAGCCCCTTTCTCGTTTCCGCATTCAACGAACAAAACAAAAAACCTTCACCTACCACTTTATAAAAACCGTCCCTTCTCTTCTCCTTTCCCAAATCAATTATTCATCACTGTGTTGTGTTGTTCCTACGTTCGTTCCCTCCACAAAGCAAAACCCTAAAGACGTTCATTTTCGTTCGTTTCTATAGAGCATGGCCGGTGGTTCTATCAAGAGATATTGTTTCTCCGAAGAGGACGATGTGGAGCCTGGGTATTCTGGACACAACCACTTCAATCATTACCAACACGGTTTTGTTTCTAGGACATTGGGTTATGGCACTTTCTACAACCGAGGTGTGAGGAGCCATTCGATTTTCTCGCCGAGATCTGGGAGATTTTATGATGCCAGATTCGAAGATCACCAACCCCACTTTCTTCAAGCTTGTTCTCTTTGCAAGAAGCCTCTCGGGGATAATAGAGACATCTTCATGTACAGGTTTGTTGCCCTAATTCCATCTTCTTATTACACCTCCCAATTACTAGATTTGTTTCAACTTTTACCAATCTTTATTATGATTCTTGAATCTAAAGCTTTCTTTTCCCCCCTCTCCGCATTGCTTAGAAATTAGTACATGCCTCAGATTCCGAGCAATCTTCCGTAACATGTGATTGAGTATATTATGATTTCTTTCATTGTAAATTGAAAGTCTCACTCATACGTTACCTAAAAGATTGGTTCTTGGGAATTGTGGTGTTCCGGGACTATGTAATAATTTCTCTTGCATTGCTGACATTAAAATTCGATATTCATATACCCAAGGGGGTTCGTTTTTGCGATATGCTAAAAATGAGGATTTTTTCCTCTTTTTTTTTTGAATTTTCTCGATTGGGTTTGGTTTTCATTCTATTTTGAAAATTGTACTTTCATTTGGATTTGAATGTGAATTTTGTTAGATCTCCTTTGTGTGTCTGGGTCTCTGATATTGGTGACAATTTGATTGCAGAGGGGACACGCCTTTTTGTAGCGAAGAGTGTAGACAAGAGCAAATAGAGAGAGACGAAGCGAAGGAGAAGAATAAGAACCTTTCTTCTTCGATGAAGGCTTTGAGAAAAAAGGAGCAAAGAAATTCTGTCTCCCCAAACAAGACCCAGGATTACTCCTTTCGTGCGGGGACGGTTGCTGCCGCTTAGTTGAAACTTGTATGGTAATTAGGCTATTAAGAGAAAAGAAGAAGGAAAAAACAGTTTAACAGCTACAGCCTTCTCAAAAAAGAAAGGAAAAAAAAAAAAAAGAAGAAAAAAGAGGAAAAAAAATGAACAAAGGAAAGTAGAAGTGAAGTTTCAATCCAAGTTTACTTTCTTTTCCTCGAAGAAGGGTCAAGAGAGAAGAGATCCCCCTTAAAAAAAGGATTTTTGTTCATGAAGCTGTATATGTTAATACGTGTAGAGAAGTTCGTTGAGTGTGGGATCCTCTCTCCCAATTGGGCTTTCATTTTTCGGATTTATTTAAAAAATATATGCATATATATATATATATATATATATATATATATATATACACACACCAACGTCTTTTTTTTTAGTTTATATATCAATGTCTTAGTTACTAGTATTATTGTTTTATGGTGTGGTGTCTAATAGTTTCAAGATTTTAACGAAGAAACTGAATAGTACCAATTTAGTTGATATTTCTTTACCTAATTCCATCTGTGTATTCTTAGCCTTTTATGTGGCATTTAAATATGAATCCTAGAAAGGAGAAAAAAGAACATGGACGGACTTTTATATGCCGTGGCTGTGGCCAGCAGCCCAGCAGGACGAGAAACACTATGCCACTAAGAATTTGGGAGAGTCTCGTGGAATTTTGAGGTGTGAAACGAACTATTTGTCATCGATATTATAGAGAAGCAATCGACAATTAAGAAAAACCTTCTGTCACTGTTTCGTTTTTTATTTAATAACTAATGTAAAGTAATGTTCTCGATTCAGGAAATAAAAACTGTTGTAATCATGTCTATAATTGAATGTTTGTTTTATGAGGGCGAGATCAGTGAAGCCCCACTAAGATCATTAATTAACAAATACTATCAAGTAACGAATTTAGAGGCTGTTATTTAAAAAAGCAAATGAGAGTACTGTTATTAACAAAGACAGTGATATAAGGTTAATTTAACAATAAAAGAAGAGAGGAATAATTCGTGGATTTATTTTTTTTCACTAACATATCAATCATTAATATTTACTGATAAAAAAAACACTCATCTAAAAATACCAAACATACCAAACATATGAATTAGTTGGTAGTTTGAGTATTGGGAATACCAAACATATGGATAAGTTGGTAGTTTGAGTACTGGGAATGTACTTGTTTTTATCAAATCTAAGGTTAGAATGCTTAAATTTACATATAATATAAACATGGTACATTCTAAACTTATAAATACCATGATGTACCAAAAAAACTTATAAATAACATAAAATGAACAATCATTTGAAGTGTATACACCATAATGACAACCATGCAATATATGTAGTAGACTCAATTACCAAGTTATAGCAATACGACATTTTCCAGAACTGTTGGGTGAACATTGTAAGTATGATCTACGAACAAACTTGAGGTTTGTGAGAATAAAATACACTTGGGTAGTGGTGCACCATGGCTCGAGACTTGCAATGACCTTGGCTCCTTGTGGAATCACTTGTCCATTCTTGCCTAAGCCCATCATGGCATCATCAATTGCCCAAGGACGTATCCAAAACTAGGTTCAGGCTTCTACAAAATCTTACAACTTTTGTATTTGTTCAATCACAAGATGAGGTCTATTATCATCCACCTCAATTATGGACTCATACGTGAATGCATATGCCTTTTAACAACAATACAATTTATCAAGGTCAAGCCTATTCATTTACAAGTTTAAACAACACTACTTAGGTTCTATTAATCATCTATGTAGCTAACAAGTATATATCCCATCCAAAAAACTTCACTTCAAAAGGACTTTTCCTTTGACGTTCACCATCAACTTTAAAGAAAAACATTTCTCAAATCGTGAGTTTATAAACTCGTCTGATATTCTTTTTTCTTGCCTTAAGGCAAAAAACATGTAATATAAATCAGTTTTTTTTCTTTCTTTGTAAAACAAATATAACATTTCATAATAGATTATATATTATTGATTGGGCTAGTCCAGTTGCTTCAGGCTAGCCCGTGCATTTTTTTTTTCTTCCAGGATGGGCTAATTTTGTGTCTACTTGGAGCTTTCTTAGAATGTTACTTTATACATTATATAATTTTCTTCATACACAATATAAAGTTTAAAATGGAAAAAATATCCCTCTTAGCAGCATTTAACTCCATGGTGTTTAGACTTAGTGATATATGTTGTTGTGCTTTATTTCGGTGGTTGTAAAGTTATTTGTTGTGCATTTGTGGTTGATGGTAATGAAGATTAGTGTTCGCCTTCGTCGAAGTCGAGCTGGTGATGGCTGGGGGTTGCTGGTCGAGGTTGGTGCTTTGTCGTGACCGCAGCGAGGTAACGACAGCTTTTTGATTCCATACGGATCAACTGATCCATATGAACCATATAGATCAGCTGATCCGTTTGAACCATATGAATTAGGTAATCCATATGATTTATACGACTTAGCTGATCCATATGGTTCATATGGATTAGATGATCCATATGGTTCATACGGATCAATTGATCCGTATGGTTCATATGAAAGGTGTATTTTTAAATAAATTTTTGAAATAAAATTTAAAAAGGTTTATAGTGGTTTAAAATGAATTTTAAAAAAAATTGTGTATCCCTTCCAAAATTCGGGGAAGATTTAGTATGGATAAATTGGATATTTAGGTATGTTATGATTTATTTTGAATGTTATATTTTTGAAAATTGGATGTTTTAATTGTAAATTTATACGTATGTTTTGTCAATGTATAAATTTTATTTTGATTTTTGAAGATGAACGACAATGAGTGAATGTATGACTGTATTATGTCGGAAGAAATTAATATGGATGAAGACATTGAAGAAAAAACTGATGTGTTTGAAAATGTGAATTGTTCAGTTGATTGTTCTGCTGACTTCAAGATGTCTAAGGTATTTATTTGATTTAGGAATAAATCATAGTTCTTAAATGATTGAATGAACAAGATAACAAAAAATTATCCATTTTTTGTAGGTGTTCATTTTAAACCATTATAAACCTTTTTAAATTTTATTTCAAAAAATTATTTAAAAATACACCTGCCATATGAACCATATGGATCAATTGATCCGTATAAACCATACAAATTACCTAATCCATATGGATTAGCTGATCCATATGGTTCATACCAATGCCACAATTGTCGTCAGCCTGTCAACGAAGAAGAACAAGAAAACGCACAGCTACTCACGAAAGGAAAAGCAACGTAATAGTGTATTAGGAAAAATCAAAATAGTGTATTAGAAAAATAGAAGATTATTTTCAGTATTTAAATGTTAATATATAGTGTGTGGAGAAATTTATATAGTGTAGGAAGTAACACTCACTTTCTTACCTCATCCAATCCTTGATAATTTTTTTCTACACTATTCAAAAATCAAATGCACCCAGTAATAATAGTGTAATTCCGAAATTATCCTTTAGTAAAAATCTTCAGCTTCTTCAAGCACCATTCTCCTTCTTCCTTCTTCTCAGTGCATCATCGTCTCGGTTGTCTTCAATCCGTTTGTTTTTCTTCCTCCACCCTGCTCCGTCGTTCATCTCATCAAGGAGTGCTTCGTCGTCCTTCATTGTCAGCGCCACTTTGAGTACCTTTCTCCGCCGTGTTTCATTTGTCTGTTATTTTTTTGTTATGTAAACTCATACGAATTGACAATTTGTATAGTTCCTACGGATTGCAATCCATGTGAAGCATATGGAATGTCAATTCGTATGACTCATACGGACTGACAATCCATATGAATCATATTAGTTCCTAATTAGTTTTTTTTTTTCACAAATTATCTTTTTTAAATTTTAGCTAATCATTTTAGAATCTCTCAAAATAATCTAAGCTTGTTATATATATATATATATATATATATATATTCTTGGAGTATCTCTTTCAATTAAATATTTTAAATATACTAATTTTATTTTTATAACTTTTTCAGAAGCGTCATACTTGTTTTTTTCACACCATAGTATTGGTGTAAAATATTTACTACTAAAACTAATTTCCATCAAGGACCATAAACACACATAATTTGTGTATTTTCTTTTTAACATAATTTATTTTTTTATATATCAGAATTCAAATAAATCACTTAATTAATAGATACAAATCATCATCACTTTTACTAACCCGTGTCGGTTAAGCAAGCATCATAATATTATAGATGATTTCATAAAAAAATATTGTTACTGGTTTTATCTTTTAATCTAAGAATTCTTCTTTCTTTATCATCTTAATTTTCTTTATTATTTTCCTCTAACATAAATGTTTATCCTATTTAGCTGGAATTATTTTGATAACTTCTATTTTATATATAAGAAATAAATATTTGAATCCTTTAATTTGTTAAAAATTATGGTATTGAATAAAACAAATACTTTTGTTTTACATAAAATTTTAAAAGGATTAGAGAATAACACAAATCAAACACATAAGAATAAGATAAAATCTCTAATTTTTGTTATTAAAAAATAATGGGATAACTTTTTGTCTCATATACAAAGTATTAAAAAGACACCTATATCTCTATTTATATCTAGTTAATAACAAAAAAGTAATAACTAGTCAACATATTCATTTTAAAAAGGAAATGTCGGATTTTTTTTATTTTATTTTGTAAACTCTTTAAATTTGATATCAACTGTACTAAGATAATTAATATTAGGTATTTTAGTAAATTTTATATTATTTTATATGTGTTATTCATTATTCGTCAAATAATACACATGATAAAAAAAATTGTCCTTTACTTTGTTTTTTTTGTCTTGTCCTACTTTTCTTGTCATATTTAGTATCATAATTTTAATAAATCAAATGACTCTTCTAATTCATCAAGATCAAATAAAAGTGGTTAGATTGATTAATTTTTTCATAAATTTTAATTTTATTTCAATACTACTTATTGTGCAAATTGGGGGGGGGGGGGGATCAACCAGAGAGATTTTTATCAATGGGCCATGAGCATCCCCATAAAGTGAAGTTGATACCACATTTTAACCCAAACACTTAAGGTTCATGTTTATGGGTCTTTCCTTCACTTGTGATGTTCAACATTTTCATTCATACACGATGTGAAACTTCCCCTTATACTTATACTCAAACAATCTTCCTCTCAAGTGTGAGACTCATCCACATGGTAATCTTTCCCTCGAGCGGATGCCATTTTTATCCACAAGTATTTCCATGATGGTTATTAAAGTCCACATACTCTAGATACTTGTACCGCCATTCCACTCACGGGACTCAGGGCCAATAAAACTTTCGATACAAGGGATCCTCAAGCCAAAGATCCACTACCACCATCTTACTCGTTTGAACTGATCACTAAGTCGAGTTATCGACTCTGATACTAATTGTTGGTGGAAAAACACTTATATCTTTATTATTAAAAAATTATACAACAAAAAAAAGAGACAATACCATAAACGAAATAGATAAATATCACACTATGTTTAATGTGATTCGGGCCCTCGTCCCTACATCCACGACCTCAACCTTAATTTTGTTTAATATGGTTCAGACCCTTATTCCCACATTCACGATCTCCTCAAAACAAATTTTTAGGAAAAACTGGACAAACTTATAAACATTTCCTCGACATGGCTCCCTTCTCTCACCTAGGATGGTGACTCCCTCTTTAGATAGGATAATTCTTCGCATCTTAAGAACCTCTATATATGGATTTAACATATAATCTTAAAAGAGAAAAACAAATATCCAATTTACAAAATATATTTTTAATTTCAAACAACATCTTAGAAATAAGATAATATTCTTTTTTAAATCTAAATAATATCCTATAGGTTTAAAATTATAAATTTGAATTGTTTTTCAATATTATTTGTAATATTAAATGGTTTAAGAAATGATTATTTTCAAAAGATAATTTTTTCAATCAATAAATATATTTCATAGCTTAATAAATGTACTACTTTCAAGAAAAAAACGAATGTATATCATTAGAAGATTTAAGAATTAATAAAGAATAAAAACATTTAATAATACATATACTTAAAAGTAGTATTTCTTATAATTCGGATTTTGTTTCTTTTATATTTACGAGTGTATATCATGAGTAGATTTCAGAATTAATAAAGAATAAGAACATTTAATAATAAATATACTTAAAAGTTAAAAGTAGTATTTCTTATAATTCGGATAAATTATCTTTTGTTTCTTATATATTTTTTGTTCTCAGTATCTCTTTCAATGAAATATTTTAAATTTATTTTATTATTTATATATATTTTTATAAGTATCATACGTGCTTTATTGTTATTAATTTTAAATTTTAAAGTTTAAAGCTTATTTTTTGTCCGATTAGCTGATATTATTATAACTATATTATATTATAATATTTGTACATTTCCTTTCATTGAAAAAGATAATAGAGTTTTTTTATGGAATAGATAGATAATAAATCATGTGATAAATAAATATATAAATTTTCAATATCCAGGATATGCGGGGTACTAGCTGCTTATTAACAAAAAAGAAAATAAAAATACTAGCTGACTTGCGCTGTCAGCATGGCAGATCAGGCCACGAAGTCATTTAATTACATACTTGAAGGGCAAGTGTGTCACACCGAACGGAAACCGAAATGTGTAGATTAATGAAATGAAAAAAATGCTTTTAACATACTCTTTTAATATATATCATTTTATTATTGATTAAAATTAGTTAAAGATTAGTGATGAGATAGGAGAAAACTTATACAGTATTAAATAAGAAATAAAAAAATAAAAAATATATTTGTTAATAAATTTTAATTAGTAATACAAAATATGTTAAGAAATACGTATGTTGATAACATTTATTTATTTCTTTAGTAAAATCGATAAATTTTCACGATTTCCGCTGCTGTCTGTCTACATAATACTACGCTTCTATTAAACAGCCACGTTGGTGGACACGTGATGAGTTTTGTGCGTGGTCAACTCTTATGGTTGAATAATAATCGTATAATATTATCAGTTTATCGTATAATATTATGCACCCTATGAATCTATTGTTGTTGGAGTGCCTTCCAGAGCAAGGATAGTAGTAGCATTTTTATTTTATCTTTATTTATATATTTTTGGGGCCAAAGCGACAACAACCTCACCTTCAAGTTCCGAATCACTCATTCCTTAAGCAGTTTTACCATTTTCCATTTTTCTTCTTATCGCCGTCGTCATCGTTTCCTCTTTCGTAACCGCCGCGATCGTCGTCGCCGTCGTGCGGTGTATATGATCACTCCACCACAAGATGCTGGAGGATCAGGTGGCGTACCTCTTGCAGAGGTACCTTGGCAACTATGTGAGAGGTCTCAGCAAAGAAGCTCTCAAAATCAGTGTCTGGAAAGGTTGAACTGTAACTGTTTCTTATTTTCCACTTGATTGCTGAGTTGAAATTAGAGTGAGCTACGAGTTCGTGTCTCAACTGTAGTGGTTGATATCGATTTCCGGCGTTTTATATTTGTCGAATTGAAATTCGTGTTCAATCTGTTGACTGTGCCAGAGCAAGCAACCGTAGAGGTTGCGCTCGAGTGATTCTACTAGGATTAGCTAATTGTGTTTGGAACTGTTGTTTTTGGTGATTGTGAAATTTCTGCATTGTTTCTATCTATGTAGTTATTAATTTTGGGCGTTTATAATTGTAGAATTGAATTTCTGAGTGTTTAATCTGTCGAGTTTGCCAGAGGAACAGTAGCAATTGTGCGCGAGTGATTCGAGTAGCAAATTGTGTATGAAACTGTTAGTTTTTGGTGATTGTGAAATTTTTGCCTAGTTCCAATCAATGTAGTTTGGAATGAGAGGGGGGAGGTATTAGATAATGATTCTGCTATCAACAGTTAGCATTTGGTTACATTGGATATTTTTATGTTTTTCTTTTATTTCCTTTTCTCAACGTATGATGGAGAATTCAATGCATAATTTGTTCTAGCTGTCTTGATTTAGTGGTGTTATTAAGAGGTCAATGTGCATTTGTTGGCGAGGTCCATCTATGCATACAGATATGTACGTTAGTTACTCATCATTATTGAAAGATTTTGGGTAGGCTTCATGGTTTCGGAGGGGAAGGAAAGAGGGGAAGGAAAGAGAGGATAAATTTCTTATTTTTAAATGAAGAGAATTATATCATATTTAAAAAAATAAGCAAAATATTAGGACATCCAATTTATGCTAATTTATCATTTTATTTCTTTCATTTTAAAAAAATTCAAATTAGAGGATAATTATTTGAAATAAAAAATTTGTCCTCTCTTCCCTTCCCAGCCAAAATTAAACTCCCAAACATATATTACTGAGTTTATGTATGTACATTTGTGTGCTTTTACTTTTTATCTACCTCAAATTAACTTTTCATAATATATCTCAATTATTTTTTCCTCAGGTGATGTAGAGCTGAAGAATATGCAGTTGAAGCCTGAGGCTCTAAATGCTTTAAAACTTCCTGTGAAGGTTAAGGCAGGTTTTCTTGGATCAGTGAAACTTCAGGTTGGTGGGGGATTAACTGCTGTTTCTCAGAAGTTTAGAAATATAATATGTTGAGTGTGGTTATATATAGGGATTTGCTAATGTGCACACACTTGTTTTTTTAGTATGAGTATGTTAACAAGCTACACCATTAGTGTATTTTAAGATATCTAGTTATAACTTGCTAATGTACTCATACTTAAAAACAAGATAATATATATATATATATATATATATATATATATATATATATATATATTGCTGCATGTAAGTGAAGTACGTATGCATGCATGCATTGGGTGAGAGGAAATGATTTTGATTATTCAATCTTCCATGGATAGCCAAGATTGATTTTACTTCAATCTAATCTTAATTCTTGATCATTCAATTCATTCATGTAAGATTGAATGATCAAGATTGACTCCTCTTTCTTTCTACTGCAAACCTTTTTGGCCTAGGATGAACATAAAGAAAACAGGACAATGGGGTGGAAAGAAATAGCATTAAAAGAGCAAGAGCTTAGATGAAGAAACATGAAGCTTGAGCTGAAATGTTTGATGAAGGAATGAAAAGTTGAGATAGCTTTAATTTACACAGTGAAGTAGCACCTTAAAAGTATTATATTTCAATTATTTTTGCTGTGTAATTTGTATTTTGCCAGCGTAATTCTCCCATTTTTGTGATTAACTTGTGGTTAAATGAATTATTTTATTTCTCATTTTTCTAATTTCTGGTTTCTGCTTTTCATAGTTGATTTTTCATTTTGAGGATAATGACATGTTAAAAGAGTGAGGGACTGTGGGGGTTATTTCAGCAGCATGGCCATGGCATAAATGGAACGATTTTTCCTATTGATCTTCTTTGTTTTATTGTTTTATGAGCATATCATATTCATAATTGCCAATGCTGTAAGAGATTCACATATTCCTCTCTGCACGAGTGATGGCCACAATTGATGTTTTTATTTCTTTTAAGGTTCCATGGAGTAGGCTTGGCCAAGATCCAGTCTTAGTATATTTGGATCGCATTTTCTTACTAGCTGAACCTGAAACTCAAGTTGAGGGATGTAGTGAGGATGCTGTCCAAGAAGCTAAGAAGAGCCTAATACAGGTAAGAACGCAAAAGTAAGAATTAGATAAAGTGTAGTTCAATTTGGCTTGAAGATGTTTTATTTGATGAAGCATACTTTTCCTCCCTTTTGGCAACAGGAGATGGAATTGAAACTGTGGGAGAAGTCACAACAGTTAAAGTCAGAAATGGTATGAGCTTGGCTTTTAGTAATTTTTTGTTAAATAAATAGTGGTTTTCGCTTTTTTGTGTCCAGCACCATCCATCCACCCAAGGTTCTGCAGAACTGCTCAATTTCTGGATTTGTCTGAAATGGTAACTCATTAATATTTAATGGGAGAGTACCGAATAGAATAACCCATAAACAGAGAGCACTTTGCTCCCTCCAGATTCAACTACACAAAACCGGATTGTAAGATGAGGACTGCCCAAGCTTTATAAGCTCTATTTAAGCCAAATCTCTAGTTGATGTGGGACTAAACACCACACTTGAGGCTACAATTAAGGCAGCCTGCCGGCTAGGGGTCACTGCAATTAAGATGAATTGCCAACACTTCACCTCATGCCCAAGGCTACCGGTTTGGAATGTGACAATGCAAGTGGCCCAACAATGAATTTAGGATAGACTCTGATATTATCATAGATTATGGGCTTAGGGCTTCTAATTTAATGCCACAAAACATACTTATAAGGTGAGGACTTCCCAAGCTATATGAGCTCTATTTAAGCCATATTTGATATGTCTAGTTGATGTGGGACTAAACACCACTTGAGGTTGCAAATAAGGCAGCCACCAAAGAGGCTGCAACTAAGGCGGGCTAGGGGTGACTTTACTTGAGGCAGTTTTCCAACAAAAATGTTGAAGAGAAAGAAGAAGAGAACTTTCAGAAAAATGAATGTTTTATTAGGAAAATCTGAACATTGTGCATTTGATCATACTCAGTAGTCAGTTTGATAACTTACTAGCTCTAGCTGTCTAATACAGGGTACAGCTGACATAACTCCTAACCAACTCAACTTAGTTGTCATGATGACAGGTCAGCAGCTGAGTTCACATATCACAAACACACCCAAAACTTGCACAGTACATACTGTACACACACTGAATATAATACATATACTGTTATGTTTCATCAAAGGACTGCCAAAACTGCTTCACTGCCACAAAACTTTTGCTTCCTTCTTGTCAGAGCCTTTAAATTTTAAATGTTAACAATCACAAACTGTTCTAAAGTTGAAGGACAAATCCCAGGCCTCACCCTAAACCCAAAACAAGATATTTCACATGAAAGTTGCCAACAAATTTGCCTTATAACTAAATGCTGATGATATTTTAAAAGGTATCTTTTCAAAGTTGCATTTCATTTCCTATTAGTGAATTGGGTAGCATGTGTAAAGTTTATTCATGGATTTTTGGAATAAAACCATTTCATATATAATTTTCTTGTACTTATGCATTGGATGCATAAGTTTAGGGTGATGCCTTCCAAATTCCTCTTTGGATCCTTATGTAAACATATGCTTTCATGTTTCTGTATGATCAAGAATACCTTATATTAACTCATTACTCATGTATCTTTTTTTTAATCTTAGAATAAATCATGGTTAGGATCCCTCATCAGCACCATCATTGGAAATTTGAAGCTTTCAATTTCTAATATTCACATCAGATATGAGGATGGTGAGAGGTAAAGGAGAATTTTGGAATGTTTTGTGAATGTAAATTTGATCTTACTCAATGTTCTCTATCCTTCTATAGCCTGATATTCTGTCTTGTAGCAATCCAGGGCACCCATTTGCAGCTGGAGTTATGTTGGACAAACTCTCAGCTGTGACAGTTGATGATTCTGGGAAAGAGACTTTTATTACTGGAGGCGCACTAGATCGCATTCAAAAGGTTCCGATGGACTTAGTGTCAATTTATATTGGTTGTAGTGATGAAATCCTTTTGTACTGATTCAGATGCCTGTTATTTTGATAAAGGTTTAAAGTATATCTTGCATTGGAACAGACGAAGGTTGTCTTAAATTTTGTATCTTGGAAGTTTGGTTTGCTTGAGAGTTAGGAGCTTATTTTGTCTATCATATTCTGCAACTCTATTATTCCCTTGTTGTTTTCTTACAATGAATCTTTTTACTTACCAATGAAATTGCTAGGAACAATAGTTAAGTCCATAATTGCTGAATGAAAATAATGCTACTGCATAGTCTGTAATGATTAAGGCCTTTTATTGCGTGTAACTATTCTGTTGCTACTTGCCAGTGTTCTTTTGTTGTTAATGTCTTTTTTCCTCATTGCTTTGCAGTCTGTTGAACTTGATCGACTTGCAGTTTATTTAGATTCAGATATTATACCATGGCATGTTAACAAAGCATGGGAAGATTTGCTTCCTTCAGAGTGGTTTCAGGTATGTATAGTGGGGCTATGGATTTACGTAGATCTGTTATTTGCTTCCTCAACTTCTTTGAAGACCTTTTCTGTTTTAATATATATCATGTATTTAAAGAGTGAATGTGTTTGGGTATCCTAGTTAGTTTGGTTATCATGATACTATGTTTGTGGTAAAAAAGATGATAGTCTCGCTGTGCCGGAGGAGAGGGTTTGTTTCTAATTGATTCTCTTTAATGATAGGGGACATTGGTGGGGTTCTGTGTATTGCCTGTCTAGGCTGTTTGGTGGGAGTTTGCTTTTGCTTGCGGATTGTACTTATTGGCTAGGTGGCAGAGTGTTCTTTTTTATCCTGATCCTTTAAAAAATGGGGGGTGGGAGGTATTGAATGGTGATTGATTTCTTTCTTTCTCTGTTAAAATTACTACTACAACAACAATAGCCTTTTCCCACTAGAGATATTTTGCGCCTCTGACAAAATTATTCACTTGGCTCCTTTGGAGGTGGCATGCAATTTTCATTTGTTTTCATCATGATTTTATTACTTTACCTCTTTTTCTTAGTAATTTTCTTTTAAAAAATTCAGATATTTAAATTTGGCACTAAAGATGGGAAGCCAGCTGATAATTTGTTAAGAAAGCACTCATACATTCTGCAACCAGTGACTGGGAAGGCAAAGTACTCCAAGCTGCTGCCAACTGAAGTTGCTGATAGCAAACAACCTTTACAGAAGGCTATAGTGAATTTGGATGATGTTACAATTAGCATATCTAAGGTTTCATTTGATGCTTCTTTATTTTTGTTTTTTCTTTTTTTCCAGAGTTTGTGATTAATTTTAGGGATAATTTTTGCATTTTTCCTTTGTAGGATGGATATGGGGATATCATGAAATTAGCAGACAACTTCGCTGCATTTAATCAACGTCTAAAGTATGCTCATTATCGTCCACTGGTGCCAGTAAAAGCTGCTTCCAGGTCTTGGTGGAAGTATGCTTACAGAGCTGTATCTGACCAGATAAAGAAGGCAAGGTATTTGAACACATTCCGATTCTGTTCACAGTCTTTTGCCAAGCTAAATTTTGTAAATACTAACTACTGTAGAGAGGGAGTGTAACATGCATAAGTAACTCCAATTTAACAGCCTAATTTACAATTAAAATAAGACTCGTGACTAGTGTTTGACTGAATTATCTTGGAAGCATGTTAATAGGTTAGAATTGATATCTACGTACCTGTTCCTCAAATCTGCCATAATAGAGTATCCATGCTTACTCTGCACATATGCTTTTTCATCAAATTATTTGTATGATTATCTTTTTCTTTAAAATTGAAACTCTCAACTAGTAGGCTTTATATTTAGGTGAGTATAGTTAAAGGAGTTAAAAAGTGTGCCTTAAATGCCAAAATGGGATGAATGATGATGGATAGTACAAGTGCCCCTTACATGTTATTGTTCTGCCTCTTATTTGAGTTTGCTCATCTTATATCTTAAAAACCCTTTTACTTCGATGGAGATGCTCTAGCCAAGTGTCCTGAAGAGCAGGGAATTAGCAAAGCTCAGCCTAGATATTATTATGAACAACAGTGGCAACCCAGGGATCAAATGCCGCTTGAAGCAAAATGAGTTGCATAAAACAGAGGATGATGTATATAAACAGAGTATAATGGTGACTCTGATATATCATATTATTGAGGAAGAACAGTACCATAAAAAGGTGCTGTCCACACCAAGGATTGACCTGTCCAATCCCATACAATCAGAATTTAGAAACAGAGTCACTAAAATAAGGAATTAAAAATTTAAAATATTCAGATTGACTAAGATGATAAACCTTATAATCCCGAATAAGGAAATATATAAAATACAACAATTTTGATTTGTCACAATCTATCACAAATTCAACATGTGATTAAATGTTGGAAAAGTCGCCTTAATTGTGGTTATCCTTAACCTGCCTTAACTGCGTATCAGAGTTGGTTGTCAATTTCTTGAAAAGGGCTACGTATGAAGGGGATGCGCAGAAAAGTTGAGTGAAACATTGTGGTGTTCAGCTAACGGTAGAGGGTTGAGATCTCACATCGAATAGAGATAAGACCTAAGTAGTGCTTATAAAGATTGGACAATCCTCACCATATAAGCTGGTTTTGTTCTGTTGATTTATGTCTTAAGTCCAAATTTTAATTTTAACAACAGTTGAAAGGAGGCCAAACATCACTCACTGATCCATATCATACCTTTTTTTTTTTTTTTTAAATAAAAAATTCTTTTAGCTATTATTCTTTCTTTTGCATATGTTTGGCGGTTTCATGATACTTTAGGGCAAGCCTTGGCACAATAGAATGTTGCTGTCTTGTGAGTTGTGACACAGAGGTCATGGGTTCAAATCATAGAAACAGCCTCTCCACTTGCGATGATAAGCTGTGTATATCTACCCTCCCCAGATCCCACTAGATGGGCCCTCGTGCAATGGGTTGGCCTTTATGTTTTGCTGCAGTCAAAGCATGATGCACTCTTATTTCTCTTCATTGTTTTTTCACCACCAAATCTCTTAGGAAATTTCAGTGTCACAACTACTTTTTATATATATTTTAACCCTCTTTAATTTTCTGTTTTATGTTTATTGAATGCAATAACATGCACTGTTTTCTGTTTGTTACATATACTGAGTCTACAAAACACTCTTCTTTTTCATGTACAGAACAGAGCAACATGAACTCTGTTCTTTTGCATTTGACTATCATACATATTTCCTATTAGCCTCAACTCTGCTTAAACAATAAACAACTCCATACAGAGAATGAGTAAATAACATCTACTGCTTGGTTTATTAGCCTTCATCTCTAAGCTTAATGAAAAGAAGTCTAACAAAGCTCACTAATAAAACTCCAACAATAGAAGATCTTTAAGTGGCCGTTTCTCAAGGGATGTTAGAAGATGCTGTTCTAAAACATTCATTTAGCTTTCTTCCATCTATTTCTCAAACTTAATCTTCATTAAGACTTTATAAGTACAAGTTTAGAGGTTGTTTGGTTTGTTATGTTCTCAATTTATCATCAAACCAATACCCTTGTATGGTTGCAGTTTCAACTTTTCAGAATGTTGTACAGACATTTAAAGAACAATTAATATTAGAGCTTTGTGGGATCTTTGGTTATAGTTGATCTTTATTTATCATGTTTTAATATTTATTATTCATTGATTACGAATGTTGTGCTTCTGTCAGTGGAAAAATGTCATGGGAGCAAGTTTTAAGATATGCAAGCTTGCGGAAAAGATATATTTCTCTGTATGCTTCACTACTTAAGTCCGACCCCACTCAGGTGACAATTAGTGGCAATAAAGAGATTGAAGATCTAGATCGTGAACTTGATATTGAACTTATACTACAATGGAGGTATATTGTTGGTTTTTATACGTTAATATTTAATATTAATATTGAATTAATCATATGAAAAAAATAAGGGTATGTAAGGTAGTGTCTATATTTCATGGTGTTGGCAGAATGTTGGCTCACAAGTTGCTGGAAAAATCGGCAGAGTCAAACCATAACATGAGGAAACAGAAAGCACAGAAATCTTGGTGGTCATTTGGATGGTGAAGAGTCTTGTCTTAAAATATTTTCATGTATAAGTAACTGAATTATGAATTTTATTTTAGTTTTTACTGTGTTGCTCACCTATGATCATGTTCTATGCTCCAGGACCAGTCAATCTTCTAAAGAGGAAAGTGAGGAATTTAATTTCAGTGAAGAGGACTGGAACCAGTTAAATAAAATAATAGGATATAAGGAGGGTGATGATGGGCAATTGGCTGTAAATAGCAAGGCTGA
This sequence comes from Glycine tomentella, assembly GCA_007407185.1. NCBI lineage: Eukaryota > Viridiplantae > Streptophyta > Magnoliopsida > Fabales > Fabaceae > Glycine > Glycine tomentella. Next base: position 1,008,603 of record PYAF01006024.1, on the reverse strand, counting down.
TGTTATTCATACTTTCCTAGAAGTTCACATGAATCATAATGCTTCAAAGCTTATTGGGGAAACCAAAGAGTCCGTTGCTGAATTATCATGTGAAGATCTCTGTTGCTCAATAAAGCTTTATCCAGAAACAAAGGTCTTTGACATTAAGTTGGGCTCATATAAGTTATCATCACCAAAAGGTCTCCTTGCAGAGGTTGGACTGTACTCCTTATCATTGATGTTACTTTTATGCAGTTTGATTTTTATGCTTGCATAATACAATTTGTGATATCTTGAATATTTGTTCCATATCCTTTCAGAGTGCGACTTCCTATGACTCATTAGTCGGTGTCTTTCATTACAAACCTTTTGATGACAAGGTGGACTGGAGGATGGTTGCCAAAGCTTCTCCATGTTACATGACTGTATGCTGTTTTTCATTCTTGTCCCCTTTCTCTACTTTAGTTTTTATTTTTTTGGTTTACTTGTTTACTGATTTGTCTTTGGAGTTTGGACAGTACATGAAGGACAGCATTGATCAAATTGTGAAATTCTTTGAAAGTAATACTGCTGTAAGTCAGACCATAGCACTAGAAACTGCAGCTGCTGTGCAGGTATTATTTGACTTCACATCTCTGCTATTTGGGTTTAGACTAAAAGCTGGAATTGTATATTAACTATGATACCAGGACTCAGTATATTAATTAAGAAGGTTAAGAGTGTGAGCCTTTGTTAAAGACACGAGCATTCTTCTCCAATCAAATGAACCAGAACTTAAAAAAGCCAAAAACTTTGTAATGAATGCTATAAACTTTTGCCTCCTTTTTTGCCAAAGCCTTAAAACTTAACCTCCAGAAACTATTCGAAAGTAGGACATAACTAAACCTCACCGGAACGGGAGATATAAGGTGGTTGGATGGTTAAGGGAGAAGGGAAGGGGGGAAGGTCGTGGGTTCAATCCCTCTGTTAACAAAACTAACATTCTAACACTAACATTTGCCGATAAAAAAAAAAACTCACCGGAATGCCAAATAATTTTTTCATAAGAAAGGTATTGTCTTGTTCTACAAGAATAAGGGCTCTATAGATTCTCTGAACTTGAAGAGTACATCATGAAATTGATGGGTTCTTTGGTGCACCCAATTACTCAAATGATCTATGATGGACCAATAGATTTTACCGGCTATAGCAAGCTATTACCAGTTAGCAATTTAAAAAAAAAATAGTAAAGATACACTTAATTAGATTCTTAATTGAAACAAGTTAAAACCTTGAATCTTAATCTTCTTCATCGTCAAACACAGACAACCCAGATTTTAATCTTTTCCAGAAAGCTTTATCTTCAAATAATTTTTAACCAAAATAGACCCTTTTCTCTACACAGGCATGACTTTTTCCTGAATCTTCTCCTTCTTCAGTGTCAAACCATGCAACCTGCACCGTCCTTGTTGGCTTCTCCCGTACCATATACAGAGAATCGAAACCCCATCATAAACAACACAGGCACCGATACCCACAACAAAGAAAAGCCCAAAACGTGTAACCAGAACATGAAATGATTACTGCAGATAAAAAAAAGAATAAAAAGAAAAGAGTAGAGTAGAAGAAGGCAAAGAAGAAACAGAAGAGAGAAAAAAAAGAGAAGAAAAGAAGGAAAAGGCAAAAACGAAAGAAGCAAAAAAAAAGTACCTTAATCAACCTCCACCATAAGTGCCGCTGTGCACCGCCGCCGGAGGTGATTTCTGGCGGCGGTGCTCCCTGTTTTCTTATTTTTTTCCTTCTCCTCTCCTTTTTCCTCCTCTTCTTTTTCTTGCTTACTTTTTCTCTTTGCCACCGTGTGCCCTTGTCATAGGTGATTTCCGGTTGCCCTGCTTCCATTTCTTTCTCTATTTTCCCACCATGCACCACCATCCACCATCTTCTCTCTCTTTCTCCCTCTCTCTGGCTTTCTCCCTCTTGTATGTGGTGCCACAAGCAACCTCCGGCACCGCACACTCCCTTCTGCTAGCTGATTCAGCAGCTGCCCAAGACAAACTAACACCATTTTTAATTTATGGTTAGATTTACACATTTCGTTAATCTGGAAATCCGTAGTGTCAATGAAGATAATAAAAGTTAATGTGCAAAAAAAAAAGGTGAAAAATGATAATACAGATTACAAATAATGAATCCTAACAGTTTAATATTTAATCAATAAATCTAATGGTTATAATTCACTTGTCCAACATAAACCACCTGGGACACTTCCCCGCATTAGTCACCGTCCATGAAATCAGGAGATAGAGTAAGGTGATGCTCACAAATTTGCATCAGATCAGTTGTTTTTACAAAGTTAGAGGGACCGTTGGATTTATCTGGTGATTTGGGGAGTGAGCTAGGAATTGGAAGGGGGTTTACAAGGAAATAAATAGATAAATCTGAAGTCCAAACTCCCTATCTGGAATAATAGTAGGCTGAGATGAACATAGGAAGCTTACTAGCTTCCCTATATTTATGTCTATGCTTATCTTTTCATTTATATTTTTCTCCTGCATTTTTTTCCTTTTTTTTTTTTTAATATTTCTCTTTCTTTTCTTAATATATTTTATCCTGCTAAAAACATGGAATTTTGTTTTGACTGCTAGAATGTTCTTCTGTTTAATCTTGTGTAAAAGGATGTTCTCATTATCTTGTATCATTGTTCCTAGATGACAATTGATGAAGTGAAGCGCACTGCACAGCAGCAAATGAATAGAGCATTAAAGGATCAAGCCAGGTTATTTTCTGTATTGTCTTGCTCTATTATGTGTGTGTGACAGCCATTAGTAAGAAACTTTCCTATTGAGTTGTTGAAGTATGACAATTGGAAATTTCTTTTTTATGATTATTGTTAAATTTAAATAATTTAAAATGATTTAGATTTAAAACATATATATGATGATTAGTATTAGATATTACCTGTTATATATGTTTTGATTAGATCCTCTTGTAACTAATGATGTACATAGTATATATCAAACTGCATGGGTTGATACACACAGTTTTACCTCGGTTATTTTCTGATTTTATGTGTGGTATAATTGTTTAATCCTTCACACCCGTGGTTCAATTTCATCTGTTTACTAGAAAGAGAAAAATAATTTCCGAAAATTATTACTTGATCATACAAATGGAGATATGACATGTGTAGGTGGATTCTAATCTAATCTAATTAAGGAAATATTGGGAAATGATGTTAAATAGAATCTGCACAAATCAAGTCTGCCCTAATTATTGGATATTAGGGAATAAATTTAAACAAATTTGAACAAGACTAGAGCATCAAAATTCAAATCTTTGTTAATTATTCTGGATTTCTTTTTTCAGTTTGTTATTCCATTATGTAATCATTCCTCAAACCAGAGGGTTTCTTCTTGAGAAGCTCCTTGCTAATCCTAGTTGTTGCTTATCTGTTAGGTTTTCATTAGATTTGGATATTGCAGCTCCCAAGATTACTATTCCTACTGATTTTTGTCCGGACAATACCCATGCTTCAAAGCTTTTACTGGACCTAGGAAACTTGATGATTCGTACACAGGTGGATACTCTGGATTATTTTTGTAACATCTTTATTTTGATTTTTGAACTTGTTGAATCTGTTTAAAACTGTAAAATATGTATTCAGGACAACTATCAACATGAATCAGCTGAGGATAATATGTACCTGCGATTTGATTTGGTCTTAAGTGATGTATCAGCATTTTTGTTTGATGGTGACTATCACTGGAGCCAAGTTTCTCTGAATAATTTAGCCCATTCTACCCACAGTGGTTTTTTCCCAATTATTGACAAGTGTGGAGTCATCTTACAGCTTCAACAGGTAAAATTCTTGACATGTTGGAATTTCTCATTTTTAAGATATGAAGCATTCCAACTTTTTTTTCCTCATTATGATCAGATTCGTTTAGAGACTCCATATTATCCTTCAATACGCCTTGCTTTGAGGCTTCCATCTTTGGCCTTTCATTTTTCACCTGCTCGGTATCATCGGCTGATGCATGTAATAAAGATCTTTGAGGAGGAGGATGGTGACAGCTCTGAGTTTCTTCGTCCTTGGAATCAGGCCGACCTTGAGGGCTGGTTGTCTCTTCTAACTTGGAAGGTAGTGGTCTCTTTCAGACCCTCTAGGTTAGCTATTGTTTATATTGTTGTCCATGTAGCGCCATCATAATCTGATATATTCTATCACTTGTCTCCTTAAATTTATTAGGGTGTGGGAATTAGGGAAGCTGTGTGGCAGCGGAGATACTTCTGCTTAGTTGGGCCTTTTCTTTATGTACTTGAAAGCCCTGACTCGAGATCTTATAAGCAGTATACCAGGTGCAAATGCCTTCTTTTTGTCTTGTTATCATACTATATGTTACATGATTTTGCATGGATTACATTTTGAGGATTCCAGTCAGTTTCTTCAGTTAGCTTTGGTATAGTTATTATTGTAGAATTGAACACCTAACAGGATATTATATGGGTCAGTAGTATTCTAGAACGGTTTTTATTTGTTGGTCAAGTTTTTTGATTTTTTGTGTTTCCTAATTTTAGTTGAAACATATTTTGTAATTTTATTTAGATGATTTTTCATAATATGAATTAATCTTTAAGACTTAAAGGGGTTCTGTAATTGTTATTTAGGGTGAGACTTTAAACCCTAAAACCTAAGTTTCTTATATCCTTCATAGAAAATGGGGACTTACGTATGCGCTGCACTTGTTCAACAGTTGTATGTAACCTATTCCCTACATATAAATACACTTATTGGGAGGCGAATGACAAGTTTGCATAATTCATTCACAATTCTTTGTCTCTCTTGACTTTGTCTAACCTCTTTCTCCATGTATCAAATTACTAAGACCATTTTAGGCTTGGCCCATTAGATAAAAATCACATCCACTTTGCAAAATTCAAATGCTGCCTCTCCCTTCCTAGAGCCTAATTGTCTACTCTTGTAAGATGTATGTCTCTGGAGTATTTCCATGGTGGGTTAGTTTGGAATGCCCCATTGACTACTGAATGTGAGCTTTAACACCTTGTTTATATGATGGAATGAGAGTGAAAATAAAGCACTTCCAACATTTGGTTTAAGCATAAGTGGGAAGGGAAATGGTAAAAAGTGTGTGGGACCTGTAGGAAATGGCTCCCACCCCCTTTTGCTGTGAAATTTAGTTGCTGCATAGTGAATATTTGCATCTTCCGATCCTACCCTTTCATTATGAATTGTTCTTTCTCCGTGCAGTGTTGTGTCAATGTGCAGATTTATTGCGGTGACACAACCCATAGTAAGAATTGGCTAGTTGATTTTAGGAGTTATATAGATTTCCATTGTTTTTTTTTGATTTTTATATTTTTAATATATTTAATATATTTATTATTGTACTACTGTATTCCGTTGCAATATGAGGGATAAAATTGTCAAATTCTTGTTTTATTTCATTTTTCTTTCCTGTCACTTTTTAATAATCTAACCAAACAACTAAAAGTAATTATTTCCTCTCATTTCTTCGTAATTTCATCAATCCAAACAACTCTAAAATTCCACTTTAATTCATCTCAATTCCAATCTTTTTACTTTTTTTTTTTATTTCTTTCCTTTTTATTTACATGATTATCCAAACTAAGCCTAAGTCTGATGGCTTCAGTTGTGATAGGAACACAAGTTCATTATGTATAACCTGGATCTCCATTGCTTGTACTACAGACTCCTCTTCCAACTAATCCGTCTTCATGTTATTAGTTGTACACATATCCAAGTTTTGCAATAGAGGCTTGGCCAGTAAGATCAAACTCCATGGCGCCAATGCCATTGGTTTTCCACTCACCTCCTTGTTCCAATCTAGGTCTGGTGGTATCGGCAATAGTTTTGTGACTCCACCCACCTTAATGGACAAATCTGGGTTTGGTGGCTTGGACATTACTCACACTAGTTTTTGTTTCCCTTCTGCCATCATCTCTGCTGGAACTGAATTGTTGAAGTCCTGAATCACTGCTGCATTTGCTTCGTCTTTTACCTAATTTTCTCTACCATATTCCTGGTCTCAAGCATCTTTGTTGCTGGGTCATCTTCTATTTCCGTCTTTTAATCTGGTCTTGATTTTGTATTTGGTTCTTTGTGCGCCATTATTGATAGCTTTGTATGGTGCACCTCAGAAATTGTTTGGCCTAGTGATCCATTCCAAAGGATCGGTTTTATTGAAATTGGGCAATTCAATCGTCTTTTTACAAGTGTTTATTTAATTGTTATCTGCATTTTCTCTTGGGTTTATATATGCTATTAACAGCCTATGTAATCTGATTGTCATAGCTTACGAGGGAAACAGGTATATCAGGTTCCACAAGAGCTTGTTGGTAATGTACAACATGTTTTGGTTGTTTGTAGTCCTACACGATCCATCAATAAGGTAAAAATTCTTTTTCTGTTGTCCGAAACCAGGGATGGGAACTTTCTGTTATTCCATGAAGGTTTGAATTTCTATTAATAGCAATCACTAAATTGTTGGTTGTAGGTTGTGGAGGACACAAATGCACTAATTATACGTTGTGAATCTGAGGATTCAAACAATACCTGGCATAGTCGCTTACAAAGGGCTATTTATTATGCATCAGTTTGTTTTCTTCCTTTCCCTCTCTGTGTGTGTTGAGAATGGTTTTATATTTTTTGTAATCCTGATATAGTTTAAAAGTGAATGGCAAATATATCTGTGTATGGTCTTGCAGCATCATTTTCCTTGGTCAAATTTTTCTAGTTTTGCTGTTATCATTTAAATTTATCTAATTTTAGCTACCCATTTAAATGGCGGAGTGCATCGTGGTTTTTGTATGACCGCAAAATTCCCTTTAAGCTAAAAGGAAAATTCTATAGAACAGCTGTAAGACCGAAATGTTATATGAAGCAGAATGCTGGCCAACACATAGACAACATGAGCATAAAATAGGGGTAGCATAAATGAGGATGTTAAGGTGGATGTGTGGTTATACGAAGATGGATAAGATAATAAATGAGGATATTCGACGAAAGGTATCGGTGGTTCCGGTATGTGAAAAGATGAGAAAGCATAGATTGAGGTGGTTTGGACACATTATGAGACGACCACTGGATGCTCCCGTAAGAACAAAAGTTTGTTACCAAGAGCTCGACATAAAGAGAGGTAGAGATCGACCGAAACTTACCTTGGGAAAGGTAGTTAAACAAGACCTAATGGAGTGAGATATAAATTGGCGGACAGTTGTATGTCTTAGGACGGAGTGGAGAAAAACTATAAGTTTGGTGAAGGGTTAAACACATTAGTAGTTCTATGTTCCAGTTGTTCCCTTTTTTAGTTCTTTTCCTCCTCTTTCCTCCTCCTTTCACCCCTCTTTTATTTTAGTTTATTTTTCATCTTTTTTGTATTTTTTCCACTTTTTCTTTCCCTCTCCCTTTCTCGTTCTTTGTCTTATTTCCGATTTATCATTGAGTTCATATACTACCGACCCCAATTAACTTGGGTTAAAGGTGTTGTTGATGGCCTTGAGGGTGTCGGAGAACTCCCTTGCCAATGGTGACTTAGGGTTTGTGTTGTGAAGCAGAGAGAGAGAGAGAGAACAGGGAAGGTCACATAAGGTGAGTTGTTAGGGTTTGATGGTACGCGCCTAGTGGAATAAGTGTCGATGAAGAAAATGGGCTTGGGTTTTAACCTGAAAACCCAACATTTTTCTTTCATGGAGTGTGAATCTGACCTGCAAAAACCAATGCATAAAAAAACACATGCTCCAACATTTTATGATCTAGCATGGCGATTTTTATGATTCAGCAGAAATCCAATTTTGCTTGTGATAAAATTCGCCTGGGAGCCATACAATTGCGAAATTGGACGATTTTACTTGTGATTATGAGTAGACTGCCTCTTCCTATTTAAAGGCCACAAGCCCTTTTTTTCCTTCTAACTATCTCAGCCTAAAGAAACCTAACTAACTAAGGCCCTAAACTAACACATCTATCATAAAAAAACATCGTGTTTATTTTTTAAAAGTAATCCTTGACTGAAAAAATTTAAAGTTTTAAGGTTTTCCCCATTTGACTGGTTGTTTTTGTTTACTATGTGAAGGTTTCATTTTCATTGGTAAAATAGCTTTCATAATCTTTTAGTGGGTTTTTGGTGACTGCTTATGGGAAATAGTTGTTTTTCCTATATAACTCTCTGGAAACTGCAAAAAAGAAAATGACTTATTTCTTGAAAATAAACAAGTCTACAACCATTGTTTGATTTAGTGTATCTAGTAGATCATGGTGTTAAAGTGATTGAATGTTAAATGTTGATATTATGCTTTATTTGTGCAGAATACAGCTCCTATTTCTGGTCTCTCTGAAACCTCATCAGATCACGAGGATACTGAACTGGAACAAGATAATAATGGTATGGGGATTGCTGAAAGATTGTTTGTAACTGGTGTTCTTGATGAGTTAAAGATTTGCTTCAGTTATAGTTATCAGGTTAGCCTGTTGCCTTTTTCGTGTTTTAGTTTCAAATTTGAATTTCCACATGAACTAAACATGTGTGTTGCTGTAGTCTGATCAGAGCTTAATGAAGGTTCTTTTAAATGAAGAAAAACGTTTGTTTGAATTTCGGGCAATTGGTGGTCAGGTAAAATAGCTAGTTTGTTGTTTCTTAACTGGATGCTTTGATCTTCCCTTTTGAGGCATTTATATTTAAACAGGTGGAAGTTTCTATCAGAGACAATAACATTTTCATCGGCACTATCTTGAAATCTTTGGAAATAGAAGATTTAGTTTGCCGTAGTCAACGATGGTCTCAGCCTTGTTTTTTGGCAAGATCTTATATTGGGACTGCAGATGAAAATTTGTTATTCTATAATACCGTGAGAAAAGATGTTGAAAGTGGGGGGTTGATCCCTACTGAAACTGATGATAAGTTTTATGAGGCGCCTGAGACTTTAGCAGACAGTGTTGATAATCCTATGCAATCTCCTGGAGGTACATCAGAATACCCATCTAGTTCTGCCAGCAAGATCCAATTTAATGATTCATCTCTGGAACTCCCAAAATTTAGTCGCATTACTGGACTTCTACCTAGTGACACTCCTTCCAGTAGGAAGGAGCTTGAACTCAATGACACATTGGAGAGTTTTGTCAAAGCTCAAATAATTATCTATGACCAGAATTCTGCTCAGTATAAGAATATAGACAAGCAGGTAGGTGTTGATGGGTTTTAACAAATTGCCTTTAGTTCTGTGATTTTTTCACTACATATTTTATTTATGTCATTTCAGGTGATAGTGACTCTGGCTACCTTGACATTTTTTTGTCGTAGACCAACAATTCTAGCCATTATGGAATTTATTAATTCTATAAATATCGAGGATAAGAACCTTGCAACTTCTAATGATAGCTCTTCAACAGCCAGAATGAAAAATGATGTATCAAGAGATGTAGATGATCTACAGGCTACTGCTATTGAGGAACATGCTGTTAAGGGCTTGTTTGGAAAAGGGAAATCCAGAGTTATGTTCAATCTAACAT
>PYAF01006024.1:974579-998998 GCA_007407185.1 Glycine tomentella | reverse complement strand
TACCTAGTAGTCATTTATATTACTGGGCATGTGATATGAGAAATCCGGGGGGCAGGTCTTTTGTGGAGGTAACTCTTTCTCCTACCTTCTTATATTACATTTTAAAATGTGACCATGCCTTAAGTGTCATTGTTTGCTGTACTTTATTCCCTTTGGTTAAAAGGGAATTCTCAGATTTTTAAAGTAAGGTTTTTTCTTAGTCATGATCTGCTGAAGGTTGTTTACTTGTTCTCTGTTTGGTGTTCACCACATGGATGATTCTGGAAATCTCTTTGGCTTTATTTACACAGGCATCTGTATTTGATTTTTTAATTTAGGTTTAGCCTTCTTTTATCCTTGTTTGATGGTTGACTTTCTCATTAGTTTCCAGAAGAGGATTCCTTATTTTCCATCTTTTCCTATCCTTCCTTTCTTTAATTAAAGTTTCTTTTATCCAGAAACAGAAGTGTCATTGTGTTCTTTGGCATCTTGCTTCAACCAAAAGCTTTTGTTATATCTCACCTTCATCCCTGAAAAACTACAGCTCTCCACTTGGATTGTAACCGAACTAGTTTTCACCCGAACTGGTTCAAAAAAAAAAAAGAATAACTGCACTGTTTTATAAAACCAGTTCGGTCAACCGAATTGTTTGTACATAACCTGTTTGGTTAAGCGAACTGGTTTTCACCTGAATAAAAAAAATATTTGAAAAAAACAGTTTGAAAACCAATTTGGAACCTATTTGGGTCTTAGAACCGGTTTTTAAAAACCAGTTTGGTTCAGATCCGGTTTTTAAAACCAGTTCGGTGATTGGTTTTCTAGACCAGCTCAACTATTTGGATATAAAACTGAACCAGTTAAAACTGTTTGAAACAGCTTGGTTCGGTTTTTTTAAGGAACTGGTTTTTGCACACCCCCTACTCTCCAATGAAGCTAGAAAAAAATGAAATGTGTTAGATTTCATAATTTTTTCCTCTAAAAAAATGTGTAATGAAAATATGAAATGCCTGAAAAGTTGATCTCAATTTGTAAGGCTTTGTGCTCATTCCGTGGACTTTTCATTGCTATGACTTGGCAGATGTATGGTTTTGATGTGTTTTCTTGCACTGTATGGTCAACAAGTCAGAAAGGCACTGTTTAGGAAGTATTGGTTATCTTCTGCCGTTGCTCTTTCTTTTCTTTCTTTCAAACAATACTCCTCGTTATTATAAGAAATGATTTCGTAGTTTGGATTTAGGTGTATATTTTATAGGGGCTATTGGGCAAAGAAAACCTATTAAAAATGTGAGCATTTCTCTGCAACCAAATGTATGAAGGGACAGTGAAAACCTGATGCTGCTACAAAATTTTAGCCTCCTTATTCCTGCAAAAATCTTTATGAACCAAAACAAAATTCCTGTGTAAGTGTGAAGTGAAAGATCACTCCTAGGATTCATCCAACACAAAGAGGTAGCTCAATGAAACAACAGAAACCATATCCCACTAGGTGAGGTTGGTTACATGAATTGCATGACGCCATTTGGCTCGATTGAAAACCAAACTTTTAGGTATTTGATACTACATTTGGGTGCTGATGCAATAGCTCTTGTTCATTTAACATTGTACTTGAGCCCTATAGTGTATTACCTCTAGGCAACAACCTAGCTTTAGCACTATTTGGAAAAACCTAAGTCTCACATCAGATAGAGATAGTGTAAAGATAGAGTATATAAGAGGCGGACATCCCTCACCCTACGAGCTAGCTTTTGGGGTTGAGTTAGACCCATAACCCACATTCTAAGAAGCACAGACAATTTGTCGTGACTGATCCATGTTTGAGATTTTGACAAGTTTTATAGTGGCTGCTGAGGTCCTGACACAACCTCCTCCTTTACCCGGCCTTGGGACTGGTTATGAGACCATAGGCTGAGTCTGTAATTATCAATGAAAACTAAATAAAATATGTAATGATTTGTTAAACAAAACAAGCCCGTTGATTTCCAAAAGAATCAAGAGTAAACTACTCCAATTTGGAGAATAGAAAGAAACTGAATATGGCACTTATAAGAAAACACACCAGATTGATCAATAGTCTAAATTCTTCTAATTTGACTAGAAGAAATGTGAGAAGATTCAATTAATGGAAAAAGGGACTGAATATCATTACTCTCACTCTCATTCAGGATCTGTCAGTTTGGGGATATATTTTGAGCTCTTTGGGAACACTTGTGTCCATCAACCTTGATTTAAATTTTTGTAGATGGGCTTTGAAGAAGTATTCAATATTTTATAGTATTTGGGCTGAGACAGGAAGGGAGTTATGATCTTTTAATTGAAGTTATGGGATAGGGTTATATATACATGGCCTCTCTAGTGTTTTGTGCAGTCTTTTTAGCATATTTTTCCTTTTTGATATGCAAATGGATTGGACAGCTCGGATGCATAACCTTTGAGGCTCATTTTTCATACTTTTTCTGTTTAGGAAGATTTCTTATCCTCTTTGGCTGTAATTTTTCCTCTTTGTTAATTTTCATCTTTTATCCCATTTTTTTTTCTTCAAACAATATTATTCCTTTTAGCCTCTCTAGTTATTGATATTTTGTATGATTTGCTCCATATTATTAGATTTGTTGTTACTAGGCAGGATTAATGTAAGATTGTAAGTATTTAGTTATCAATTCTTTATACGTGCCTCATTCCATTTTGTTTTTATTAATAGACATAAGGGCAAAAAATGATAAACCTCTACTTTTTAACTTTCAGTGTTTTGTTTTGATATGATCTAGTGAGTTTCTTGTTGAATATCTGATTGACCATGTAGTTGGAGTTCACATCATTTAGCAACGATGATGAAGACTATGAAGGTTATGATTTTAGTCTTTTTGGTGAGCTTTCAGAAGTGCGCATTGTCTATCTGAATCGATTCGTGCAGGAGGTATTTTACTGGTTGGTTCAAGCTTTGTGTATGTTTATTTTATCCACATCAATTATAAAGATTTATTGAGACTAAATGCATGCAGGTTGTTGGCTATTTTATGGGTCTTGTTCCAGACAGCCCAAAAAGTGTCGTAAAAGTAACAGATCAAGTGACAAATTCAGAGAAGTGGTTTTCAGCTAGTGAAATTGAAGGATCTCCTGCTGTAAAGTTTGATCTTTCTCTCAAGAAGCCTATAATATTAATGCCGCGGAAGACAGATAGCCTTGAGTAAGCTGAAGATTTAGTTTTCCCTTTCACTTATAACTTCTATAAATAATAGGTTTCACATTTATTTATTGCATCAGACATAGTGTGCTGCACAGTTAATGTTAATGGGACACTCAATCTAATAGTGTAAGTTGTTAAGTCATGGCTCAAGCGTGGTTTTTCGTTCCTTTAACATCAATTATTGATCATGCAGTTTTTTGAAGCTTGACATTGTTCATATAACTGTGAAGAACACATTTCAGTGGATTGGTGGAAGTAAAAGTGAAATCAATGCAGTGCACTTGGAAACTATGACGGTCGAGGTGAGTTGGTTGCTCATAATATGAGTCATTTTCAGGTTATAGAAACTTGGTTAGAAAGGAAAGGATCTTGACGTGTTCACCGCCTTATGTGCTCACTTTGATGTTATGTTTTTTTGAGGCTTATTGTGTACTGCATTTAAACCATCTGGCTTTAATACGACTGCTCACTAATTACTGGGGTGTAGGTTGAAGACATCAACTTAAATGTTGGAACTGGATCAAACATAGGTGAAAGCATAATTCAGGATGTGAATGGGCTATCTGTGATTATTCACCGGTCGCTTAGAGACTTGTTACATCAATATCCAAGTATTGAAGTTATAATTAAGGTAATATATTTAATTTTTCTTATGTAATGTTTCCTTAAAGTTGGATAGCCTCACTTTTTATTAATGTTACTATTTCATTTACTTTCCACTGCTAGTATAATCGGTTTTTCTATTAGCTTGCTATATTTGAATGTGTCTTGAATTGGATGTTGTGGTTCTACAGATTGAAGAGTTGAAAGCGGGAATGTCAAATAAAGAATATGAAATTATTACTGAGTGTGCTGTGTCTAACTTTTCTGAGGTCCCACATGTTCCTCCACCACTGAATCAATATTCCTCCATGACATTAAATGATACAACAGGGGATATTGTCCCCAAGGCTACAAATGTGGTTGATTCAGGGACCACAAATGTTGAAGCCTCTATTCTGCTGAAACTCTGTGTGTCCATAAATCTTGCTGAGTTGAGCTTATATACGGGGTTAACTAGAGATGCATCTCTGGCTACTGTACAGGTACGTTGTCTTCTTTACCAACAAGGAAAGAAGACACATTTTTGGATCCCTCAAGAGTTAAGATATTTCTACTATTTACAATACCCATCAAAGGAAGAATATACTTCTGTAGAGTTTTTTGTTTCTGATAACATAAATTGTCAATAATGTTGGTGACAGTTCATAAAGAGGTCAAATAATCAACTTGGTTGAGATCGATTAATGATGGTTGAGGAATTGGCCTCATAAACTAGGATTAAACATTTTTCTAGTGGAAACTCGGGATAAATTGCTCTAAAACAAAATACAATTATCAAAGATGCAATAAAATAAAGAACAAATTAATTTTGTTTGGCTCAGCTCTTGGTTCTCTCTTGTGCAGGTCAGCAGCGCATGGCTGCTGTACAAGTCCAGTACAGCAGGAGATGGATTCCTTTCTGCAACACTGCAAGGTTTCAGTGTGTTTGATGATCGTGAGGGAGTTGAACAAGAATTTCGGTTAGCAATAGGAAAGCCTGAGAACGTTGGAGCTAGTCCTCTAAATACTTCTTTGTATAATCAAAATCAGGACTCAGTGGATAGTAGCTTAATTAAGGGAAATAATTTTGATTTAGTTCAGACAATGCTCATTGTTGATGTGAAATTTGGTCAGGATTCAACATTTGTTTCTTTGTGTGTCCAGAGGCCTCAGTTACTTGTTGCACTAGATTTTCTTCTGGCTGTAGTTGAGTTTTTCGTTCCAACAGTCAGCAGTATGCTATCATTTGAAGAAAGTAGGTCTTACATGATGGAAGCTATCATCATTGATCAATCAGTCTACAAGCAACCTTGTGCTGAATTTTCCCTATCTCCTCAAAATCCTTTAATAGTTGATGATGATAGTTTTGATCATTTCATTTATGATGGTGACGGTGGAATATTATATTTAAAAGATAGGCAGGGTTTTAATCTCACAGCAGCAAGCTCAGAGGCTATAATATACATTGGAAATGGGAAGAAGTTGCAATTCAGAAATGTTGTTATTAAGGTCATAGTCTCACTTCATCAACTTCTTTAGCAAAGTTCTGTATGAATATAACATTTTGGTGGATGCCCAAAAAACTTATTTCCTTTTTATTTTTGCAGGCTGGACAGCATTTGGATTCTTGTGTTTTTCTTGGAGCAAACAGTAGCTATTCAGCTTTAGAGGATGATCATGTCTACTTGGAAGAATTTGTTGAAAGCCCTCAGTCTAGGTCTTTGAGCGGAAGTGTAGATGAAGTACCATCTCAGAATAATGCAGTTAACAGCTCCACAGAATTGATCATTGAGCTTCAGGTTAAGTGTTGCTTCAGTTAACTATTCATGGATTTGTGTATGATTGATTCTAAATGATGGAAGAGTTGTGTAGGCGTAGCTTTAATTGTATTTACCTGAGCCTGGAAGTTTCTTTGTTAGCAGCATTCACTAAGCAATTGTGGATATTGTTGCATGTGGCCATTAACAAAGGGTAAATATATACCCAAGGTTGATATTTTCAGGGGGGCTTTGACATGTTTGCTCAAATTATACTTAAAACACTGTAAAGAACCTTGAACTTGCTTAGGGTCAGAATATCTCAACCTCTTTCTTATTTGTGTTACTTCTTTTTCTTTTCAAATAAATACTTAGAGAAATGGTAGCAACACACTCTCTAACACACTATTATTGGCTGAATTTTATTGGAAATTACAAAATTTGTGGGTCCGTCTTCTTATTTAATGAGCTTCACTCATGATTTTGTACTTTCAAATAAATTTTAACCAATCGTAGAGAATGTTTTAAAGAGTGTGTTGCTAGTACTCCTCACATTCTTATAATACCAACAGAAAAGGAAAAGAACCAAAGGAAGGAAAGTTGCAAATAAGAGCAATGGATTTTTTGTAAAATTAGTCGTCTTTAAATGAGAATTGATCTCAGAAGCTTTTGGTTGAAGGGGCTAGATTCCAAGTCAATACAATGCAATTTATAAACCTAAAAAATATAAGCTTTTATGCCCAATTTCTCTTTCAAAAATTCTATAGCAATGTGATTGTATTGTGGCTGTTGAAGCCTTGGTATATGAATAATTATTGTGTTGTTCATCTTGACAATTAATCTGACAGTCTGTCTGCAAGCCACTTCTTTTATTTTAATATACCATTTATTGTGCTTGTGGTTAAGCTTTAACTGGTGTCTAATCTGTTATTTGTTAGACTTCAATACTCTAATTTGTTAAGATGATGTAAGTGAAAGATGGCTAAACTACATTAACCTTTTTAATGGGGATGACGATAAAAGTGAGGTGGGCTTGAAGGACATTATGATGATTTGAATAGAAGATTTGTGCGAAGAATTAATACACATGAAGTTAAGGAGGCTTTGAAGAGGATAAAGAGTAATAAAGCTTTGGGACCCAATGACGTTCCTATTGAAATGTGGAGAGGCCTGAGAGATGTGGTAATAAAATGGTTGACCAATCTTTTCAATAAGATTCTTCAATCAAATAAAATGCTTGTGCCTATTTACAAAAACAAGGGAGATATGCAAAATTGTTCTAACTATAGAGGCATTAAGCTCATAAGTCATACTATTAAGTTGTGGGAGAGAGTTATTGAACATCGCTTGAGGAGGGAGACCAAAGTTTCTGTAAATCAATTTGGATTTATGCCAGAAGGTTTACCATGGAAGCTATTTTCTTGATGCGACAATTAATTGAAAGGTATCGAAAAAAGAAGAAAGACTTACATATAATGTTCATAGATCTTGAGAAAACATACGATAGAGTCGCAAGGAAAGTTTTATGGTAGACTCTTGAGAAGGAAAAAGTAACATTAAAGTATGGTAATGCAATCAAGAATATGTATGATGGGACTACCACATGTGTGAAAGCTTGTAATGGAACATCAAGGAATTTTCCTATCACGGTTGGTGTATACCAAAGTTCGGCTCTTAGTCCTTATCTCTTTGTCTTAGTGATGGATGAACTATCAAAAGACATTCAAGAGGAAGTGACGTGGTGTTGCTGTTTGCAGATGATATTGTGTGTATTGATGAGACCAAAGATGGTGTTAATAGGAAACTTGAATTGTGGAGAAACACTTTGGAGTCTAAAGGATTCACGATAAACCAGAGCAGGACTGAGTATATGAAGTGTGAGTTTTTATTGGTAAGAGATGGTGATTAAGACTCCGTGCATCTACTTGGTCAAGAGGTACCCAAAAAAGATGCTTTTAGATACTTGGGATCAATTTTACAAAAAGGTGAAGAGATTGATGATTTAAATCATAGAATCAGAACAGGGTGGATAAAATGGCAGAGTACATCTGGATTTTTTTGTGACCGTAAAATTCCCCTTAAGCTAAAAGGAAAATACTAAAGAACAACTGTAAGACCTGCAATGTTATATGAGGAAAATGCGTCTCATTTATTCTTCAACTGCGACAGGATTATGCCGCTGTGGTGGGAATCAAGGTCATGGGTAAACATAGTCGGGGTTTCTTATGTAGTCCCAAAGGAACATTTTTGCCAACACTCTTTCTGCCATATAAATGGATTCAGGTTACAGAGGTGGCATATTTGGTGGGTCGCTTTGACATGGTGCATTTGGTACCATAGGAATAGGATTATCTACCATAACGAAGATTTTAATGTTCAGAAGTTGATGGAGGACACTATATTTTTTTGCTGGTCGTGGCTCAAAAATATGGAGCTAGGCTTTGACATCCCTTTTCACTACTGATCTATAATATGAGGGACAGTTTTGATGTTCAGGGGAGGGTTTAATTTGTATAATTCAATAATTTTGGGGAGGTTTAGGACCTAGCAGAAAGTCAGAACTCTAATGCCTTTTGCATCTTTGCATTAAGCCACATCTGTTCTGTTTTGTTCTTGCTAGGGTGTATTCATAGCAATACTACTTGTACTGCTGTTACTATATTTTTATTAATATAATTATTTTTGATGATAAAAAAAATATGGAGCTAAATGTTGGCCAACATATAGGTAACATGAGCATAAAATAGGAGTAGTAGAAATGAGGATGTTAATGTGGATATGTGGTTATATGAAGATGAATAAAATAAGAAATGAAGATATTGGACGAAAGGTAGTAGTAGTATCGGTGAGTGAAAAGATGAGGAAATATAGATTGAGATGGTTTGGATATGTAATGAGACGGCCCCTGAATGCTCCCGTAAGAACAAGAGTCTGTTACCAAGAGCTCGACATAAAGAGAGGTAGAGGTAGACTGAAACTTACCTAGGGAAATGTAATTGAACAAGACTTAATGGAGTGAGATATAGATTGATGGAAAGTGTGTCTTAGGATGGAATGGAGAAAAACTATAAGTTTGGTGGAGGGTTAGACCCGTTATTATCTCTATGTTCCAAACGATCTTTTTTTAGTTCTTTTCCTCTTCATTATTGTCCTCCTTTTACCCTTCTTTTCTTTTCTTTTGTTTATTTCCCCTTTTTCTTTCCCTCTTCGTTTTTTTTTCAACTTCCTCGTATTTATTATTGAGTTCATCTACCATCGACCAATTAACTTGTGTTAAAGGTGCTGTTGATGTTGATATTGTTGATGTTCCACATTGGCTAGGAGGAATATGGCTAGAATGCTCCTTAAAAGACTTGGGCAGTCCTCTTCCCTTGAGTTTTGGGAGCGAGTTAGATCCAGTGCATTTCTATATGGTATTAGAGCCTATCTAATCTTAACATTGGGTCACCCATAGATACCTAGTTCTGCAAACTTCATACTCCAGATGTCTAGGCTTTTTTGTGAAGGTAGTGTGTTAAGATGTTTGACATTGGCTAGATATATTCAATAGTACTCCTTATAATACTTGGGTAGTCCTTCTCCCTTGAGTTAGCTTTTGGGAGTGAGTTAGATCTCACATGTTTCTGATATAATTTTAAAATAATAAAACTTTTTACCCATAATGTTGTGTTTTTGATCCAGTTGCTGACCCTGCTTGAGAAAAAGGCTTGGTTGTTGCTGTTGTTTGTGTTTTGACATTTATTTATCATCATGCCATATTCATGTAAATATGCAATCAAGTCTGTATTATGACAAGAAGTAATGGTATGATATTCTAAGATAATTTGAGAGAAAGGTTTTGTGTAACGAAATGAATGAATCTCATATTATTGATCATCACAAGAGCTAGTTACGGAGTTAGTTACAAAGTAGATATTTATAGAACTCTGAACTAATTGAGTGCAGCTGTTAACAGCTAAGAGGGAGGTGCTGTTAGCAAAAGCTAACAGCTCTGACTAAACTGTTTTGACAGTTATACATATATATACTCAAATAGATATATACGTTTGTTTTCAATGTCTGTACTTTATGCATGTCTTAATATGTGACCGAAATATCTCTTTGCAGGCTGTTGGCCCAGAGCTTACCTTTTATAACACATCAAAAGATGTAGGAGAGTTATTAAACCTGTCTAATAAACTTCTACTTGCACAGTTGGATGCATTTTGCAGGTGAGTTCCTCTACCTAATAGATTAATATGTTAGGAAAGCTGAACATCTGACATGGTATTCAAGCCTATCTAAGTGATAATATAACCAATTGTTTAGGAGGCGAATGGTTCGGCATAATGTAAAGTGGGCTTGTGCCTTGTCCATGTTTTAAGTCCAAAGAGAGTGTTTTATAGATATTTAACTGGTCTTGAGTTGAGTTCATTTAAAAGCTTAACGTTTTTTTAGAAAATTGGTCCTTTGGAATTTGAATTACTTTTTTTCCTGATTATTATCTTAGGACCTATTTCTAATTTTTTTAATGGGAAAATTGGTTGAACAATTTGATGTTATACCGTGCCTATTTTTCAAGTGTACTTTGGACCAATTGAGATTGTGATCGTGTCTTGTTCTGTTAATGCAATTGGCATGAGCTCAGATTGAGCATGTAATGATTTTGAGATGAAAGATATACTCTTTTTGGTACTTATATTATAAGCATCCCTAATTATGACCCAAAATTTCACTTTTAAGTACGATTTTTGTGCCAGAGGCCTAACTTTAATGATTCACTGTATTTAAGGTATAATGATACTGTGGGAGTAACTGACTTTAATGTGCTTTGCCATTGTTAGGCTTGTTTTGAAGGGAAACAATACTGAGATGAGTGCAGATGTACTTGGTTTGACTATGGAGAGTAATGGAATCAGGATTTTGGAGCCATTTGATACGTCCTTGAAGTACTCGAATGCTTCGGGGAGGACCAATATACATTTATCTGTTTCCGATATTTTCATGAATTTCACTTTCAGTATCCTCAGATTATTTATGGCTGTGGAAGATGATATTTTAGCATTTTTAAGGATGACATCGAAGAAAATGACAATTGTTTGCTCTCACTTTGACAAAGTTGGAACAATAAAAAGTATGTTTATCAATCTCTATTTGCTTTCCATTTTGGTAAATGTAGCAACAAATGTGTTTAAGGCTAGTCATATTAATATTTCATTTCACATGCAGATTCTCATACTGATCAAACATATGCCTTTTGGAGGCCTCATGCTCCTCCTGGTTTTGCTGTACTTGGTGACTACCTGACACCACTGTCAGTGAAAAAATTCTTTTATATTTTTTTGATCTAGACTGATGCATTTATTCCCCACTGATTTGAATGTTAATATGATGTGTTTGATCAACAGAGACAAGCCACCAACAAAAGGAGTTCTTGCAGTAAATATCAATTCTGTAACTGTTAAGAGACCTATTAGTTTCAGATTGATTTGGCCACCTTTAACTTCTGTGGGCATTGAAGGTGAAATGGACAATTCTGACTTGTTATGGAAAACTGAGGCAGATGCCATTTGTTCCATTTGGTTCCCTGAAGCTCCCAAAGGTTATGTTGCACTAGGCTGTATTGTTACTCATGGAAAGACACCTCCCCCACTATCTTCTGCTTTTTGCATCCCGTCTTCTTCTGTATCTCCATGTTCATTAAGGGATTGTATCACAATTGGCTCTACTGATATGTAAGTGGAAATTTTCTTTTGTATGTTCTGTTGTAACATGCAAGGCCATTTTACAATATTATTATTTAAACTACCAAGCTTCTCCATTATTGTTGAGGTTAGTGCCTTCTGCTATATATATACTTGGTAATGGCTTAAATGTTATCATTTTGCCTGACTGTTTAAGTAAACATTTTGAGCATTAATTCTGAGCTGAAGTTGGGTGTTTTACTAAACGAATCTGAAAGTAAACTAAGAGAGAACTAAATTGAGGTGAAAGAGTATTGTATTCAACCCAAAGAGAAACTTAGTACGATACAGTTTATATAGCAGTTACATAACTGTAACTGTCAACTAACTTAGTTAGTTAGTGACAGCTGTCAAATAGCTGTCCAAACTAACTGCCTAACTAATGTTTACCAACTATATCACTAAAAGAAAAGAAAGAGTTTCACCGAGTAAGTATACTCCTATATTTACTTACAGAATTTGTTTTAATTACTTTTAACTGTAGATCAGACATAAGATCATGGTATTTTTGTCCTTTGAAAACACTATTGTTTGTCTTGATTGCAGATCGCCATCCAGTGTGGCATTCTGGCGAGTGGATAATTCTGTTGGCACTTTCTTGCCAGTAGATCCTATTTCTCTTAGTTTGATGGGTAAAGCATATGAATTGCATTGCATTAAATATGATTTTTTGAAGCCATCCTCAGCAGCATTAAGTAGTCTGGATTCCCATTCTCCTTCTGGTGGGCATCAAGCCTTGCAACCTCACCAGTCTGTTGGTGCAAATTCTAATAGACGCTGTGAGCCTGTTGCTAGCTTTGAGTTAGTATGGTGGAATCAGGGATCAAACTCAAGAAAGAGGTTATCCATATGGCGTCCAGTTGTCCCAATGGGAATGGTATATTTTGGTGATATAGCTGTTAAAGGGTGTGTTTCACACTTATCTTCTTTCTTTTCATCATTATGTTTAGATTGCTGTTTGTTATCTCGCTCTTTACAATTAATAGGGAACTGATGCAATCTTCTTCTTTTTAGGTATGAACCTCCAAACACCTGCATTGTTGTTCATGATTCCAGAGATGAAAATATTTTTAAAACTCCACTAGATTTTCAGCTTCTTGGACAAATAAAAAAGCAGAGGGGAATGGAAAGTATGTCATTCTGGCTTCCGCAAGCTCCTCCTGGCTTTGTTTCCTTGGGTTGTGTTGCATGTAAAGGGAAACCTAAGCAAAGTGATTTTAGCACATTAAGATGCATACGAAGTGATTTGGTAGCAGGAGATAAATTTTTGGAAGAAAGTGTGTGGGATACATCTGATGCCAAGCATGTAACTGAACCATTTAGCATATGGGCTGTTGGCAATGAGTTGGGAACTTTTATTGTACGCGGTGGTTTCAAAAGACCCCCAAGAAGGTTTGCTTTGAAGCTAGCAGATTCTAATGTGCCAAGTGGCTCAGATGTTACGGTCATTGATGCAGGAATCGGGACCTTCTCAATGGCTCTTTTTGATGATTACAGTGGTTTGGTGAGAATAAAATGCTTAGTTTGTAGCTTTTGTTAGAATCATAGTGAGTGCCTAATCTCCTAGGAGCTTAAGCTTTTAGAATGAATGGGTCTACATCTATTGATGTTCTCCAGAGATAGAGAAGTGCTAATTGTGGCATGCTTCTAGATTTAATATTTAAACAAAATGGGTGTTGTTGACCTCAAGTTACCTATAGGTATATGCATACGGTATACCTTTATCTCTCAATTAGATTGCAAACACAATTTAATTAACTCCACCAAATATCATGAATTGTTGAGTGAAAATAGAAGAAGGGAAAATTAACCATTTATTTAGACCATATATTTACCTATCTAATATAAAATTTGTTAAATTATGTAATTGATGAGTGTTTTTGGTGTGCCACATTAAATCTTTTCCTAATATTCTAACATGCCTCATTGGCCATTGAAGGAGTTAAAGTTTTTTCTTTTTTCTTATTTTGATGTCATTCTTAAACAGTACTGTTAGATACGAAACTATCCATGAGCTTTCACCTGCTTAAGCTTTTGGAAGAGTTAGTTGTCGACAAGGTATTAGAGCCTCCATTGAATACTAATAGTGTGTTTGGTTTAGAGGATGAAAATAGAGAAGATAGAAATAGTAGATAATTTTTTTAATTAAAGAAGAGTGGAAAAAGGTGTGGGCCGCACTAAAAAAGTACAACATTCCTCCAATATTATTTCCATCTTTCCTTCCAAACACACAAGTGTTTTGTAAATGGATCCTTGCTGTCCCATTCCTCTATAGAAAGTTGAATTTCAGCATAAGTAGGGTTGTCCACACCTCAAGCCCAAAAGTGTTTGTGTGAGGGGATGCATTAGAGATAAAACTATTCATAAGCCTTCACCTGACTGTTTTAAGTTTTTGGGAGAGCAGGTTCCTGACATATCTTTAGAGTTTAAGCTCTTTACTTGTTCAGTATAAAATTATGTGAAGACATAAGTGTATAAGGAGTAATGTATACTTTTTTATTGTCTATTTTCTTTCCAGTTTCTTGGGAAGTGAGCTTGCATTATACTTGCTGAACACCTAGATTCTTGATTTGCATGGTATCAATCCCCTTTGTTTTTATTTGAACTTTAAGTTAACTTTGAAACTGTAGAAATAATGGTGCCTAAGTGAGTTCTAAGTGTTGGAATGATGTCTTTCTTCTTCACCCTAGTAGTTATACTTTAAAGACGTAATAACAGAAGATTGCACTCCATGATGGGGTCATCTTTCTATACTACTTTATGTTATCTACTGACCTATTCTCTTCTTGCCAACCTGAAATTTTGACTTGAAGATTTTGTGGGATCTTGCTCTCTGTTGAGGCCTATGGGATGCATGAAGGGATTGTTAGCTGTTGATTTGTTTTCCTCAATATGAAAAGTCATTGAGCTGTTACTGTTATGTGAAGTTTAATTATCATAATCCTTTATAAATCTGTATTGACTGCTTTTCTTTGAATTTGACAGATGGTTCCTTTGTTCAATATATCTTTGAGTGGAATAACATTTAGTTTGCATGGAAGAACTGGGTATCTAAATTGCACTGTTGGTTTCTCCTTGGCTGCCAGGTCATATAATGATAAGTATGAAGCCTGGGAGCCTCTTGTTGAGCCAGTAGATGGATTCTTAAGGTAATTGCTTTGTGTTTACAAATTATAGAATGCTTGTGATACATGTTGCCTTTGGTAGAATCCTTGAGTGAGGATTGGGAGTTATTAGAGTATGAATACTCTTACTCCAATAGGAGTTTAGGCTGTTATGAGTAATAGTTTAATTTGATTTATGAAAATGAGGATTGAGTTAAAAATA
Source organism: Glycine tomentella (assembly GCA_007407185.1). NCBI lineage: Eukaryota > Viridiplantae > Streptophyta > Magnoliopsida > Fabales > Fabaceae > Glycine > Glycine tomentella. The sequence continues at coordinate 984,446 of PYAF01006024.1, read as the reverse complement.
GGTCTTGGGTCAGTAAGTACATCCTCTTTGTGTCAGTTCTTATTTTTAGAATTGTGTGTGTGGGTCTAACTCAGTCCTACAAAACCAGCTTGGAAGGTGAGGGTTAATGTGGGTCTAAACCATCACCCTCAAGGTTGCAACTAAGGCAACCCCCAAAGAGGCAGCAACTACGGTGGGCTAGAGTGGTCTACAATTAAGGCGGCTTTCCAACACTCCCCCTTATGTCTAGGACTTCCAACTTGGAGCGTGCCAAACGCAATCTACAATAAGCTTTGATACCATCTTAGAATGTGAGTTTTAGACCTATGTCAACCTTGCCAAACCGGCTTGTAAGGTGAGAGTTTCCCCACACTTATATACTTTAATTTGGCCCACCAATGTGGGACTAAACCACCACCCTTGAGGTTGCAATTAAGGCAACCCCCAAAGAGGCCACAACTATGGTAGGCTAGGGGGGTCCACAATTAAGGCGACTTTCCATACTTATTTATTAAGATGTAAGGATGGGAGTTGTTCCTTGGAGTAGTAAGATTAGACCTTTAGATCAAAAGACTTGCAAAACCAGGATGAATGGGAAAGTCAAGATTTACATTGCAAACTATTGTGAGCATTCAACAATTGAGAAACAAAGTGATGCAATGTAAGATAGAGAAGAGAGCATAAGAATTTTTTCTCCTGTTTGTGCCCTGGCTTCCACCATCGAAGCCCACCAGCATCACGCCACCAAAATCTCGATTCCATCAATGCCAGTTGCAGCAAACCCAGCGGTCCCCAGTGTGCGAGTGAGAGTTTTGAGCCTTTCTTGTTGCAGCAAACCCAACCATCCCCAATGTGCTAGTTTGACCCTTCAGGATGAAGGCATTTATATACTATATTTGGTATATCACGAGTCGATGTGGGATTTCTAACACAGTTTTCCAAATGCATTCTCAGGTAGTCAGTAATCTGTTAGATTAGTGGTGACAGCTGTCATAGAGACAACTGAGTCTATAAATAAGCTACTGTTATGGTTGGTTAATTAGAATCAATTACTTTTTCCTCTTTCATTTCTAGCTTCACTGAGTTTCTAAGATGGTATCTAGAGCTCAATAAGATCAACAATGGCTGAAACTTGAGTTGAGTAATAAGCTGCTGAACTAAGAGGAACTTCCAGTGACTATGATGTCATCTACATACACAAGTAGTTACAATTTGGAAATGAGTCTTGTAAACAAAGAGAGAAGGGTTGCATTTGCTGGGTTTGAAGCCAAAATGCAGTAGAGACGACTGAAGTCTATTAAACCATTGTTGTGGGGCCTGCTTGAGGCCATAAAGAGCCTAGTTGAGTTTGCAGACCAGAGAGGAATCTGCAGCTTCAAGTCTTGGAGGTTGTTTCATATACACAGTTGCATCAAGCAAACCATTCAGAAAAGCATTATTAACATCAAAATTATTGGGAAAAACCCAAGTCCCACATTGGCTAAAGATAAAGCCAAGATAGAATATATAAGTGAGGGACAACCCTCACCTCTTGAGCTAGCTTTTGGGATTGAGTTAGGCCCAAACTCATATTCTAAAGAATCTAAGATTTAATTAGAGAGCATATCCAAAAATTCATTCAAGAGGGCCACCCACCATGTTACCCACGCAGCAAGCCCAAAAGTGCCAAGCGTGAGGGGGTGTGTTGGAAAAAACCCAAGTCCCACATTGGTTAAAGATAAAACCAAGATAGAATATATAAGTGAGGGACAACCCTCACCCCTTGAGCTAGCTTTTGGGGTTGAGTTAGGCCCAAACTTATATTCTATAGAATCTAAGGAAAATGAAGAAGGTCCCAACTGTTTGTAAGAGCTAAGGTGATGAAGAGTCTTATAGTAACTGGTTTTACAGCTGGTGAAAAAGTTTCATTACAATCCAAACCAGGGAGTTGATGGAAGCCCTTGGCTATAAGCTGGGCTTTGTATTTATTGATGGATCCACCAACATTCTCTTTTACCCGAACACCCACTTACAACCAATAGCTTGCTTGTTGGGTGGTATTGAAAAAAATCGAAGTCCCATATTGGCTAGAGATAAGACAAAGAATACATAAATGGGGGGCAACCCTTTCCCCATAAGCTAGTTTTTGGAGTTGAGTTACGTCCAAACTCACATTCTAAGATGGTATCAGAGTCTATCCTAGATCCATTAAATGGGCCACCCACCATAGTATCCACACGCTAAGCCCAAAAGTGCTTTGGGCGTGAAGGGGTGTATTTTGGAAAATCCAAGTCCCAAATTGGCTAGAAATAAGGCAAAGATAAAATATATAAGTGGGGGCAGCCCTCATCCCATGAGCTAGCTTTTGGAGTTGAGTTAAGCCCAAACACACATTCTAAGAGGTGAAAAGTGAAGAAAAAAAGATAGAAGAAAAATAGAAATTCTCAGTCATTGATTTAAAAGTGAACCTATCTAACAGTTCCTATTGTGAGAGACATGGAGCACTCTCCCACCATAGCCTTTGTCTTGAAGAAAGGGTCAAACTGCCTCAAAGATTGCTTGAAATAACTTGATTTGGTTCAATTAATCTCTTGTGGATAGAATAGAATACAACAATGGTGCTAGTTGAGCCAAATCGTGGACATAATTCAGCAATTTATGCTGAAACAGAACCAAACTGCAACAAAAATATACTATATGTTTTTTATGGAACCTGTTGGTGCCTGGTTTTAAATTAATGTTGTTCTTGATACCTGAATCAACATTTTATTTCCCCCCCTTTCTTATTTGATACCAATGCAAATAATAAGATGTTTAATAGTTTAATAATTTGAAAACAGTTTTTTAGTTGTGGAGCTTTCATGTTTTAAAATTGGACATAACTCCTCGAAAGTGAACAAAAGTGTAAAGTGAGAAAGTAAGGATGCATTTACCACTGATTTGAATTAAAGAGTTTTGTAATCTGAACTAACTTTAAATCAACAGTAGATACACACTTAATCACTTCACACGTTTCCTTACCTTTAAACAGTCAAATCCATTAATATTATATTTTAGCTCCATTTTCTCTTCTTTGTAGGTACCAATATGATCTCAATGCCCTGGCTGCAACCTCTCAATTACGTTTGACATCAACTCGAGATCTGAATTTAAATGTTTCAGTTTCTAATGCTAATATGATCATTCAAGCTTATGCAAGCTGGAACAACCTTAGCCATGCTCATGAATGTTATAAACACAGAGTAAAGTTTCTTCAACCTTTCTCATTTTTGCTGCTTTAAGTCTGTTTTTTGCGTTGTATTTTACCTTCTCCGTCTTACATCACTTGTTTTCTTTTACCAGGATGCATTTTCTCCAACTTATGGTGGAAAATCTATCATTGACACACTCCACAAGAAAAATTATTATATAATCCCTCAAAACAAACTTGGTCAGGATATTTTTATTCGTGCTACTGAAGCTAGGGGTCTCCAAAATATAATTAGGATGCCATCTGGGGATATGAAGGCTGTGAAAGTTCCTGTGTCAAAAAATATGCTAGAATCTCATTTGAAGGGTAAACTCTGTAGAAAGATTAGAACAATGGTTACAATCATCATAGCAGAAGCACAGGTATGATTTGGGTTGCTTTTAGTATACTATTTATATTTGTTTTTGGCATTTGGCAGTCTCAGTTTTCAGGTAACCTTCAATAGATGTCATGCCTATTACTCAGTTGTCCACAATTTTTTTTCCTTCCATATTGCTAATGCAGTTCCCCCGAGTTGAAGGTTCAGATTCCCAGCAATATACAGTGGCTGTCCGTCTTTCTCCAAATCAGAGCCTCCCTAGCGATGCATTGGTTCATCAACAGAGTGCACGCACACGTGGACGAAGGGCACATCATTTATTGCCTTCAGATCTTGAGTTAGTCAAGTGGAATGAAATATTTTTCTTCAAAGTTGATTCCCTGGTATTGATAAGTATCTTAGTTGCTTTTATTTATTCTTGCTCTAGGTAAGTTTTGTTGGAAATTGCTGCTCATTAAGTTTGTATTTCCTAATGTTCAAATTCATTTGGAATAGATTTTGATATTTTTCTTGTCCTGAATGTTTACTTAAAATTTGGATGTGTGCTCTAATTGGTTTAGATATCATGACCCTAGAAGTCTATGTCCCTAGATTGGATAAGGTTTTTTGTCCCTACTCCCTATGTTTGTGAAGTATATTGAGATATTTTATTAAGGCATAGGGTTATCTTCGTAGCTTCTTCATGCTGTTCAGCTCATGGCTTTCTGTAATAGAAAAAGGACTAGTCTGTTATAGAGAAAGACTAAATGAAAATTACAATGAAATGAGTCAAATGACAATGTAATGTAAATGGAAATGGAATAAATGAAAAATGTATAGAGTATATCCCTAATAAAGAACAATGTCGTGGGTTAAACTGTTAAAGCGATGTGTATATTCTTTCTAATATATTTTTTGGAGTGTAATCTTTCTATTTTTGTTTTTTGGGATGAATAACCTTTTTGATTTTTATTAAAAAGTAAACGTTGATTTACGTTTTTATCTCAATTAATATTTTTTATTTTTTCAATGGGATATATAGTACTTATTCAATTTACCTTTTCACTTCAGTTACCATGCTACCTAGATTGGAATTTTTAAAATATGTTGGCTAAGATAAGGCTATATTGAACATTTAAACTTTATAATTTTTCAGGATTGATGTTTGATGCTACTTTTTGTTGGCGGGGCTGTATATAATAAGATTAGATATTCTTAGAATGTGGGTTTGGGCCTAACTCAATCTCAAAAGCTAGCTCATGGGATGAGGGTTGCCCCCCACTTATATATTCTATCTTTGCCTTGTCTCTAGCCGATGTGGGACTTGGATTTCTTTTCCAGTAGATATGATCTGTATTTACGTAGGATGGTGACTGTAATTACTGTACTTAAGTGATTGATTGTGTACAGTTTTAATTTCTTGTTTGTTTCTGTGGAATGTACGTTTGATTTTCAAAATTAGTGCATCATTTTTCCTTTTTAGTCTCCATTTTTGGTTTTCGAATTGAGAAACTAACTTCAAACTTGGCTTCTATACTTTTTTTACAGGACTACCACTCTTTAGAGTTAATTTTAACAGATATGGGTAAAGGTGCTTCCTTGAAACTCCATCCAGACCTAAGTGACATTAAATGCTGATGAATAAAGTGCAAACAAATTAATTTCAGTTCAGATGTCTGCAATAGATATGGATTGGGAACATAATACTACTCCGGTCTTATATATAAGAAACAAAAACATAGGACTACTTTATTGCTAAATTTCTTTTTTGCCCTTAATTAACTAAGGTCTATTAATGATATACACCCATTTCTCAATGAAAGTGGGTGCATTTATCGAGCTATCAACAAAACAAGGTATACTCATTGGTTGAAAATTTATCTTTTGAAAAATAATCACCTCTTAAACCATTTAATGTCATGGGTAGTTTTGGAATAAAATTAAAATTTGACAAACTGACCAATCTAACCACTTTTTATTGGTCTTGATAAATTAGGTAATTGTTTCTTATATATAGGATAGCAGATAGTAATATTTTTAGCACTTATAAAGTTTCTAATTTTATGAATGTTCCTTTGGTATTGTAGACAAAATAGATAGGCTGCACAAGCTTTATTACATTCTTCTCTTCTCTTCTTTCCTCTAGGTGTTCCCGTTGGATTTTTTTCAGCTTCCTTGAATGAGATAGCAAGAACTATTGATGACTGCTCATATCCCCAAAATTTTGCCAATAAGTTGAACTGGATTGATTTGTCTGCAGAAAACTCCATGGTGAATTTTGTGTATGATTTGCCTTTTTAGTTTTGTTTTCTCTAAGTACTTATCTTAATAGTGTCATGCTGAGATTTCAGGATGTTTTTTCTAAGAAGCCTTGCAAATTACAATATGCCATACTAGTGCATAATTCTGAAGTCGAGACTAACAATCAACTACCCAATTATGATTCCCATAAATCTGGGTTTATTCAAATTAGTCCTAGCAAGGAAGGTCCTTGGACTACTGTGAGGCTAAACTATGCTGCCCCTGCTGCTTGCTGGCGGTTAGGCAATGCTGTTGTTGCCAGCGAAGCTAGTGTGAAGGATGGAAATAGATATGTGAATATTCGATCACTGGTTTCTGTTCGTAACAACACGGATTTTGTGCTCGATTTATGCCTTACTTCAAAAAAATTGTTAGAAAAGGGGAATTTGCTGAAAAATTCAAGTAATTCTGAATCTATTCAAACAGAGAGCTGCAGAATTCAGACAGATGAGTTATTTGAGACTGAAAAGTTAACTCCACACATTGGTTGGGTACGCTGTTCAGGTTATTCTGGGAACCATATGTCAGACAGGGGAAAATCTCATCAGGTGAATGTTAATGTTTTCACTTTCCATGGGGAACTGTTTTATAACTGCTTTCTGTATTTGCTTATATGCCTGAACTTTAGTTTTTCTCTACTGATGAACGTACAAACTGATATTTGTATAAAATGCTCATAATTTTTTCTCAGACTTTTCTCTTTAAGAGGATCAGTAATATGTGGGAAATTTCAGAATAGATCAAGCACCTGTGCTGTAAGCGTTATACTAGCCTTAGAGAAGGGGTATGCTGGGAATTTGATTAGGACTACACAAGCCACTACCTAGCCTTATGCTAATGTCTTTTCAATCACGTTTTGTTGCTTGTTTTTTGTTTTTTGGATAGAAGAATTTTGTTGCATGTTGAGGTTTAAACATTGCTCCGAACATTGATATCAACTTATTCAATATATGATTATTATGCTTAAGAAATTGACAAACCCCGAGCTTTTAAACTTTCATATCAAAATATTGTTTATGTGGCACTTTTACAGTCTCTCTAGAATACCTTCTGGTCGTCTATTTCAAATGCTTTTGCGGATGAAGAATAGTGTATAAATTCTAAGCCAGATTTAGATTTCATTTTTTTTCGTACAATAATCTAAACTTCTGCCTAAGCATGAAACTAAATTTTGTATGGTATCAATGTAAGGTGAATATGTTTTCAAAATTTAAACAATAGTGGAATCAAACAAGAAATAATTCAGAACTAGTTCATAAACTATGTGATTGGCAGTTTGGATTGTTGTAGTAGCATTTTAATTATTCTGTCTTGTCTTATTATTATTATTATTTTTTTTTATAATGCAGGTTTTTCCTGGAATTGATCTACCACCAGGTTGGGAATGGATTGATGATTGGCATTTGGATACAAAATCTCCCAATACTTCTGATGGATGGATTTATGCTCCTGATGTTGAGAGTCTGAGATGGCCTGAATCCTTTGATCCAAAGGAATCTCTTAATTCTGCCAGGCAAAGAAGATGGCTAAGAAGCAGAAAGCAGCTAATAGCAGAGGATCTTAAGCATGAAATATCTGTTGGGCCACTGCAGCCAGGAGAAACTGCTCCACTTCCTCTATCTGGTTTGACACAATCTGTACAATATTTCTTGCAGTTAAGGCCCTCAGCAAACTCATGTGAGTACTCATGGAGTACTGTAGTGGACAGACCTAGGCTACCAGAAGAAGTTGGTAGGGGAGGTCAATGCTCAAATCTGTGTGTTTCAGCTCTTTCAGAGTCCGAGGAACTATTATGTTGCAGTGAGGTGCATGGAACCTCTGGTGGCTCCCACAAGTTGTGGTTCTGTGTAAGCATACAAGCAACTGAGATTGCTAAAGATATCCATTCTGATGCCATTCAGGATTGGTGTTTGGTGGTCAAATCACCTCTAATAATAAGCAATTTTCTCCCCTTTTCTGCTGAATATTCCGTTCTTGAAATGCAATCAAGTGGCCATTTTCTTGCATGTTCAAGAGGAGTATTTTTATCTGGAAAAACGGTACAGATATACAGTGCTGATATTAGGAAGCCTTTGTTTTTATCTTTGCTTCCACAAAGGGGTTGGCTTCCCATACATGTAAGATACAGACTTTCAATACCCTTGTTTTTTGTGATTTAGTTACTAGGTCATTTTTGTTACATTGTTTTATGCTGTTAATTTATCACCCTACTCCTTTTTCCAACAGGAAGCTGTTCTTATATCTCATCCTCATGAGAATCCATCAAAAACAATTAGTTTGAGAAGTTCAATATCTGGAAGGTTGTAAAGTTCTGGATGTGGAATAGTTAGAAATTTCCCATTCTATTACACATTATTATTTCTAAATTTCTATAAATTTGGCTGAAACTTCATTGGTCTCTACTTTTGAGGGACAGCTTAATTTGCATCAACCCATCTTATATGCCTCCTTATGTGCAGGGTGATCCAAATTATTCTTGAGCAGAACTATAACAAAGAGCACACCATGCTGGCTAAAACAATTAGAGTCTATGCTCCTTATTGGTTGGAAGTAGCTAGATGCCCTCCACTTACATTTAGGATTCTTGATATGCCAGGAAAAAGACATATGCCAAAGGTTGCTGCTCAATTTCAGACTAACAAGAAAAATGGATTAATCCTTGAAGAAATAACTGAAGAGGAAATATATGATGGTTACACAATTGCATCTGCTTTTAACTTTAATATCCTGGCTCTTTCAGTGGCTATTGCCCAATCAGGAAATGAGCATTTTGGACCTGTTACAGATCTTGCTCCTCTGGGGGATATGGTAATGTCTAGATTTATGTGTTGACAAACCAGAAGTAATTGCTTATGATTTTATAAAATTTGACTTTCTTTTATCCTTAGGATGGATCTTTGGATATATATGCATATGATGGTGATGGCAATTGCTTGCGGCTTATTATTTCTACAAAACCATGCCCCTATCAATCCGTTCCGACAAAGGTTGTTACAGAAGATCAAATTTATCATAAATGTTATTAGGCAGTCAGGTTGTAATACTTTTGTATTTGTAGGTAATTTCTGTTCGGCCATTTATGACTTTCACTAATAGACTTGGTCAAGATATGTTCCTCAAATTGAGCACTGAAGATGAACCAAAGGTTTTGCGTGCTTCTGATTCAAGGGTATACTTTGTGTGTCGTGGAACTGGTGGAGCTGAAAAACTCCAGGTTGGCTACAGTTCATAGTTGATATATTGCTACAATAATTGAACTCATTTAATTTATCTTATATTTCTTCTGGACATAAAGATAGAAAATTTGTAGAATTTCATATTATGAATTGTCAAAGGTAATGTTATTGACATATTTTGTGATTTTGTGGTATTGATTTGATTACACCATGTTAAAGCTCCTATTAATAATGGGTATTATAGGAGAAAGTAGACACAGAAAAGGGCCCAATGTAAATACACCCACAACTAAAAACTTTTGGTAGGAAAGGGGATATTTATCAAGCATACGTTAGTCACAACCAAATATAAAGCACCAAAGAACAAAGGAGTTAAAATTACCTGACGCAAAGGAAGACCCACAAGACTAAGGGTTACATTTGCTTTTGGTGCACTCTTGTCTGGTGGATGATGATATCTACACGATGGACCGAATTTACACTCTCCTGTTTTCTCTTTCGGAAGTTAGTGTGTAGCAGTTCTAAATAGGAGAAAATAGGAGGGGAATTCTAAATAAGAGAAAATAGGAGGGGAAGAGGATTTTTTTGGGAGTTGTTGTTTGGTTGTTGAGGAGAGATCAGGCTCTCGAAGTCCTAAATATCATTTTTGTTGTGGAATATTCTAGAATATTAGAATTAGTTGTGAAATATTCTAGAGTATTAGAATTAGATATGGAATATTCTAGAGTATTAGAATTAGTTGTGAAATATTCTAGAGTATTAAAGTTAGTTGTGGAATATTCTAGAGTATTAGAATAAGTTGTGGAATACTCTAGAATATTAGAATTAGTTGTATATAATGAACCCTTTGGGTTTCAATCTGAATGAATGAAAAAGAGTGTTCA
>PYAF01006024.1:947723-964951 GCA_007407185.1 Glycine tomentella | reverse complement strand
AAAGCTACCACGTCCAGCAACACTTCTGCTATAGGAATTTCTAGAATTCATGTGACCTTGAGTGTAGTTTAAAGAAGGAGAGCTTAATATCTGACCTTCTTTGTTATACCTGTTGAGTCTAGTTTCATGTCCATATAAAAGTGCTTCTATTTCAGCAATAGATGGTGTCTTCTTTTTCCCTTCAATGACTGAAATTACTAATGTATAATCAGAAGGAAGACCTTCCAGCAGAGCATCCACATACTCTTCTTGTCTTACTGGAACTCCAACTCCAGCTAACTCATCCACATAGCCTTTAATCTTTCTCAAGTATTCATCAATTGATTTGCCATCAAGAGAAACTGCCCTCATTGCAGAACGCAATTGACGAGCTCTGGATTTAGTGTGTAGGCTGAAATGCTCATGAATCTTGTCCCACACTTGATAAGAATGTTCAGCACCAAGAACACAAGACAAAACCGATTTTGAGAGAGTGGACTGAAGCCAAACAAGAAGAGTTTGGTCCTTAACCTCCCAAGCTTCAAACTCTCGATTAACTTTGTCAAGAATTTGATCACTTTCAGTGAGATATCGCGGCGGAATTACAGGATTGACTACAAACCTATGCAGTTTATGTGACTTAATAACTGGCTCAACATGTTGACACCAGTGTAAGTAGTTAGAGTCATCCAATTTCTCAGCAACAGAAGTGGGAAATTGATGCGAAACAGGATGTACAGGAGCGGAAGTCATGGATAGACCAACAAATTGAACAGAGAATTCTGGAATGAAAGCGAAACGAACCAAAGTGATCCAAACAATAGCACCAGGACCCGGTCACGAACAATAAAGAAGCCAAAATTGACTCCAAACAAGACAGACAGTGCCGAAAAGAGAAACCCAAGCAAGAACGAGACCAAACGCAACGCAAAAACAGGATGAACAGTGACGCGATGAACAGTGACGTGAACAGGAATGATGAACAGTGCACGATGAACAGTGACGTGAACAGGAACAATGAACAATGCATGATGAACAGTGACGCGAACAAGAACAAGAAGCAAGAACAAGACCCAGGCTTGCCAAAATGCACAATCAGTGCCAAAAAATGGCTCTTGATACCATTTTAGAGAGAAACGAGAGAAAAGTAGAGAGAGAAATAAACTATGATTTTATTTCAGTGAAAGTTTTTCTTAACAGTGTTAGTTACAAAAGAGGTTTTTATAACCTCTGTATGAAGCTTCCAGAGTACGCTAAGTTCCTAACAGCTTATGCTATTTACACATGTACAGCAGAAGGGGAGTGCTGTTAGCAAAAGCTAACCAGCACTTTACAAAGTTTGATTTTACTAAATACAATCCTAATAGCAAGTGAATTGTATTATGAGTGAGATATAGAGTGGGGATTTTGTGGATTTCTTAAGTGGGGAACTCATGTTTTGAAAGCATCTGGTCAATATTAATATTTTCAATTGTCCTCCAAAAGCACATGCTATGTTATTTATGGAGTATGATTCAAAGTTCCATGATGGGAACCTTTTTGAAGAAAAAAAACAATTTCCTGGGTTTGCACCTAACAACTTAAGATGTTAGGATGATTAATTAGTTGCCAAGTTATTATAGGAGCTTCTTTGATATGTGGTTACTTTGAGTTTGATCTTTGCCACCCCGTTTTCCTGGTTAAGTTGTATAAGTTATATCATTTCTGTATATGATGATGAGCATGAACTTTTGTCCATGCTTCTGATCCTAAGGGCTTTTGCATGAGTGGGTGTGTTAGAGAGAGTAGCCATTCCTAGGGCAACTCCTTACAGCTTAAGTTTTTAGTAAGAGATTACTTGGCAAACCGCAAACTTAATTATAGTCAAGCCGTACTTTGGCATTGCTTGAGAATGTTTAGTTTTGTAGATGGCAATTTAAGGTTTGTAACATTACCTCACTGCATATGGACTACTTGTTTGGTACTACTTTCCAGTAACATACACTCCAATATTTCAAATAATTTTTGGGCTGAGATTTTTATGCAAGAACCTTGAACTTTTTTCCATTCAGTTTTCTATCCTTGGTGGAAAATATATAGCCTTGTTGAAGTGTGTTTTGCTAGAAAAAGGTGTGGAAAATATGGATAGAGCTTAAACCAGAAGTTGTAGCAATAGATTTGTGTTTGCCCGATATGTTATCTTGGGAATAGTTACTTTTTTCTTTCTTTGTGGGTTTCTTTTAATGACTTTGTTAGGGGAATTTTCATTTATAAGTAAACAAAGGGACTGGAAAACTATTATTAGCTTATATTATGCTGCTTATTCTGTGTCTGCTTATCTTGTTTTTGGCTTCTTCTAGGATGATGTCTTGTTTTTATTTCTGTAGCCTAATTTTTAATCGTTTTTCTTGTGTATAATCTTTATTAAAAAATATTATTTTAGGTGAACAGTGAGAAAGGCCTTTTACTCTGTATAATCTCTCTTCAAGAAATTTTATTCTATCCTTATTTTATTTTATTTTGGAGGATTTCCTCCCTCACCCAGTTGTACTTTCTTCCTTTATCTCCGGGGAAAAAACTGCATATGTGGCTGCATTTTAGCTTAAAAAGAGGGGGTGCTGAAGACTGATCAGTTTATCCAACTAGTTATATGTTACTTTCTTGAAATTTTTTTTGAAAAGAATGTGATTTTATTATTTGATCCCATTAATTTTGCAGCCTAATAGATGTTTCTGAAGTAAGGTTGAAGTTTTCACTGGAGACTGCTCCTGGGCAAAGACCTCATGGGATCCTGGGCATATGGAGTCCTATACTTTCAGCTGTTGGAAATGCCTTCAAGATCCAGGTGAGCTATGTTTTATATACAGAGAATTACATTCAATTGCAATATGGCATTTGCTGTATATTATCGTTTCCTTTTTAAATTTGATGTTATTATGTTGCCCTGCATCATACTTTTGATAGTATGCAGACAAGTTTCATACATCTGCCAGGTTGTTTTCATGGTATTTGGGTTTTTATTGGCGGTCTGGCTTTAGATAAGAGGCCTTGACTGGGTTAGGGGCCGTAATGTTGTTCTTCTAATACTATAGCATGTAATACTATCCTTAATATTCTGACACCTCAACCATGCATTTTCTATTATCCCTCATTATTTTGTTCCTTTTTATATGATCATGTTAAAATATTGGAGAACAAGTCCCATGTTAGTGGGTTAGAAACCAATAAAAGGGTATATAAGCAAGAGGAGCACGAATCCAAAGAGCTGAGGCACAAACCACTCAAGTTGAAAGCACACTCACTCTCTCCCCCACACTATTGGACATGGCCCGCACATATAATAAAAAAATTAGGAAAATTACAACTAAAGGGAGGACAGAGTATCTTTCAAAACATGAAAAAGCAAGGTAAAACAATGAAGCAAAAAAATTCCAAGAATGTAAGCAAGGATGTCAAGTCTGCTTGCATGCTTGAAATTACTCCTGATTCCAAAGAGAAGCATTTTGCTTTTCTGTGTTGCAAGTTTCATGTGTAATCGTGTTGTTAACAAGTTCTTTGTACCACTGTGAGTGCTTGAGTACACCTGGGCTTTAGAATTCTAGTTATGGCTTCGGCCCATCCTTGTTTTGTGACATTTTCCTTTACCCGAATGTCATGAGCATGACCAATAAATTGGTGTGACCATTTGTAAATTAACTATGCTAACACTATGGCCTATTATTTTTAGGTGCATCTGAGGAGGGTGATGCACAGAGACAGATTCATGCGGAAAAGTTCAATTGTTCCAGCCATTGGAAATCGTGTTTGGAGAGATTTGATTCATAATCCTTTACATTTAATATTTTCGGTTGATGTACTAGGTATGACAAGTTCAACATTGGCTTCTATTAGCAAAGGGTTTGCTGAGCTATCCACAGATGGACAATTTCTACAACTACGTGCAAAACAGGTAACACTTCTATCATAATCAATTCTGTAATTCCTGTAAACCAAAATGACTTAAAACGTGGCAATAGGTAAGATCAAGGAGAATCACTGGGGTTGGGGATGGGTTCATTCAAGGAACAGAAGCTCTTGCCCAAGGTGTTGCCTTTGGTGTCTCTGGTGTTGTGAGAAAGCCTGTTGAAAGTGCCCGACAGAATGGTCTCCTAGGATTGGCTCATGGGCTTGGACGTGCCTTTTTAGGTTTCATTGTCCAACCAGTAAGCGGGGCACTTGATTTTTTCTCATTGACTGTTGATGGAATTGGTGCAAGTTGTTCCAAATGCTTCGAGGTTTTCAACAACAAGACTACATTCCACAGAACTAGAAATCCTCGGGCTGTACATTCTGATGGGATACTAAGAGAATATTGTGAGAGAGAAGCTATTGGGCAGGTATGTTAATTAATTGCATCTCCACAAGTACACTGAATCATTTAAAGTGTTTTTTTCTCTCTCTTTTTTCTTTTTTCTGGGAGAGGAGGAGAAACGAGGGACACATTTTCTGTTTGTTCCCTTTAAGTTTGAGTGTATTGTCTACATAGCTACTATGGACTCATTTCAAACTATTTGAGGGAGTTATACTTGTAATGTCATGATACCATTTTTAAAGTTTTACCATGTAACCTACGAAGCTTTCTGAATGTTTTTGCTTTTGCCCTTAATAATAGAATTGGAATTTTAGGTATTAGATGGAAAAGGTGGACAAAGCAATAGATGGACACAAGAAAATAAATTTCCCTAATGAGTTTGAAATTATAGGTCATTGATAGACCAAAAGAAATAAATAAAAATTAATACTCAGTATAAGAATATATTGATATTGTGTAATGTGAGACAAAATACTAACTCATTGATCCTATTAATTTATTTTAATAATTATCTCAATATACTCTAAAATGCTCTTAAGAATACTCCGTAGAGAGTTGATAATTGTAATACAAAATACTGACCTTATAGCCCTGTATATATTTATTTTATTTTATTTTTTTATCAGCAAAGGTATGTATATATTTATATATATGAAAGAGGAAAATTACAAAGAAGGACATATAACAACACAATCCAACCAAAACAAAACACTCCTATGCCAACCTAATACATGAGAAAGGCATGAAAAGACAACAATACTCTTTACTTTAGGTGCACTCAAGTCCAGAATTATATCAATTTAAGTTTTAACCATGAAGCACTGATAAATTATATTTTCTCCCACAACATATACTTAGAACAGACAACGTTGATGTAGAATTCATCCGACAGTGAGAACCATTTTAAGGTGGAGGGATTTCCATTTGTTCCTAATAATTATTTGTATAGAATAGGTATGATTCATATTTTTATTTTATTTTATTTATCATGTAATTGTATTTGTATTACATGGAAAAATGAGTATCTCTAGTCACTGAAAATATTTGCTTATGACCTGCAACCTAGCAAGATTTCTCAATGCTTTTATTGTTGTATGTAAAATCTTCTGCCTGTCAGTGGGCAAATTGCATTTATGATATCTTATGCAATGCCTTACATATGTTTTCTTTTATCCATTTTTTATTTGCTGGGTTTCAGATGGTGCTTTACCTTGGAGAGGCAAGCCGACAATTTGGCTGTACTGAGATTTTCAAGGAGCCTTCAAAATTTGCGTTGTCTGATTATTATGAAGAGCATTTTACTGTGCCTCATCAGAGAATTGTTTTAGTAACCAACAAACGAGTCATGCTTCTTCAGGTCAGTCAAAAAACTTTTAGGCATAGGGATTAGGGATTATGTTACTCTTATAGAAAATAACTCAACTTCTTTTCTGTTGCTGTCTAGTGTCTTGCTCCTGACAAGATGGATAAAAAACCATGCAAGATTATTTGGGATGTACCTTGGGATGAGTTGATGGCACTGGAGTTGGCAAAAGCAGGCAGTTCCGAACCTTCTTTCTTGATCCTCCATCTGAAACATTTCCGGAGATCTGAAAATTTTGTGCGAGTGATAAAATGCAATAGTGTGGAAATGTTTGAAGGAAGAGAACCCCAAGCTATTAAGATATGTTCAGTGGTGCGTAGAGCGTGGAAGACATATCAGTCTAACATGAAAAGCTTGATTCTGAAGGTAAGTGGTATTCAAAACCTGATTCATTTCTAGAAGTGGAACAGAATTTTAATAGCATTATCACTTCTAGGTTCCTTCAAGTCAGAGACAAGTGTATTTTTCCTGGACTGAAGTGGATAGTAGAGAACCACGAACCCCCAATAAGGCCATTATTAGTTCTAGGGAGATTTCATCAAACAGTACTGCATCTGATGACAGACGATTTGTGAGACACAGCATTACTTTTTCCAAGATCTGGAGCAGTGAACAAGAACACAACGGTCGATGCTCGTTATGCAGCAGAAAACAGGTGCTTTACTATTCTCCTTTACTCATTTCTCGCTAAATTCACTTAAGACCGGTGCAGGAGGTTGTAAAATTGAGTTAATGGTGTTAAATGTAACAAGCATGTTATGTTTTCAGATCTCGCAAGATGGCAGAATATGTAGCATTTGGAGGCCTGTGTATCCTGATGGGTAATTATCATTCTTTACAATTATACATTATTGGAATTAATTAAATTTTCTGGTTGAAAGTGAGTCAAGCAAGCTGAGCGTTTGAAGCTCAAGCTAGGCTTTTATTTAGACAAATCAAATCTAAATGTTTAGCTTGGCTTATTTTAAAATGTGAAGTTTGAGCTCAAACTGTTTAGCTTTTTTATGGCTTGGTTATTCGTTTACCCATTACCAAATATCTTCTTTGATGCATTTTAAGGTTATTAATTTAGTATTTAATAATGGACATTTTCATTCTAGAAGATAAAGTAAAAAAAAAATGAAATGGAGGGTAAAAGAATATTTAAACGTTGGAGTTAAGCAATGATAATTTCTTAGATAAAATTATAATTTACTAAGTATATCCCTTTTCGTATCTAAAATTAGCATTTTATATCATACCACTCCCCCCTCCCCCTCTCTCCCGCACTCTCCTCCTTCAATGGTTGTGTGCATGTTGACTTGTTATCCTTTATTTGTCTTAATACTAATTCAATTTAATTAATGTGTTTATTCAATAAGCTTATTAACTTCATCACCAAATATTTTGCATTGCTTGAATTATGGGTTATTTTTATGCATGTCTTGGGAGTCTTATAGGTTGGATTTAGATTTTCTGTTCTTTACTAATTTGTTTCAATTTTTAAAAATGTCAGTTGGCATATGATTTCCATTTAAAGTTTCACATGTATGCTTATCATGTCACCTATGTTAGGCAAAGATTGCATGGTATTTTTTCTTAGCATGAATTTGTTCCTACCAGAACTGGTCGTGTATCATAAGTTTTCTTCACATCTGAATTTTCTGAAAAAGATTAGTAGTGTTCATGGCACATGCAATTTTCCCAATTTGATGTGGCATGATCTAGTTAGGTTCACTCATTCTTCCTAAGAATTAAAAAAGAAAAGAGATGTTCTCTGTAATTTCTGTTGACTCTGTTCTTTCACTTTGGAGTTGCTGCAAACATGAATTATTCAGATCAAGTCATCTGGAATTATGAAAGCCTAATTATTACATTGAATTAATTAAAATGAAATGTATTCTTGGGCCTTCTGTTTAATTGAATTAAATTTAAATTGAAAGGACACGCCTTTATGCCAGAGATATTGTACATATTTGTAATGTCAAATTAATTGCTTTTCCAGCTATATATATATTGGGGATATTGCTCGTGTTGGTATCCATCCTCCAAATGTTGCTGCTGTCTACCGCAAGATTGATGGATTTTTTGCTCTCCCGATGGGATATGACCTGGTAAGATTATAATTGATGTTACTTGGCATGTTACGACATTCATATGATTGTAAATCAAGTTTCAGTGGTCATTTGAGAAGATTAATGCTTTTCCTACTCTCAACAAAAATAATATAAAATCAAGGTTTAAATATGTTTTTAGTCCTTGATAAGTTTTTGAATTGTTTTTGGTCTCTTGATATTTTTTTAAAACTTTTTAGTCCCTAATAATTTTTTATTTTGTTTTTGGTCTCTAAATTTGTTTAGATAGCACTTTGAAAAGTGGAATAAAGTGTTTTAGATAGCACTTTAGGGACAAAAAACAACATTAGGACCTAAAAGTAAAAAAAAATAAAAATTATTAGGTACTAAAAACACATTTAAGCCGAAAATCAATGCAAGTATGAAGCAAAATTTCATTAACAATACTTTTATCTAACTGAAGGTTTTGACTTTCTCAAACTGAACAAAACTTGTTAGATTATGACATTATTAGACAAGAAATAGTAAGATCACTAACATGACATTGATTTCAATAATATACACAGTCCTCTATATTCTGGTTATTTCTAATTTGCATTTCAATTTTGTATGGCATGTAGATAGTTTTTAACTGCCATTTGATAAAGAAAAAGAATCGGTGGTCCTCTTGTTGGGTTTTTCCAAAATGCTTGAACTAGCAAACAGTGTTTATCATGATTATTTGAGTGCATCAGAGGTTTTATTGGTTTGACACCCTCTGCAGGTGTGGCGAAATTGTCCAGAAGATTATGTTACTCCAATATCAATTTGGCACCCACGAGCACCAGATGGATTTGTATCTCCCGGATGTGTTGCCGTTGCGGGTTATTTGGAACCAGAGCCTGATCTTGTTTACTGTGTCGCAGAGTCACTTGTTGAGGAAACAGAATTTGAAGATTTGAAGGTTTGGTCGGCACCTGACTCATATCCATGGACCTGTCATATCTATCCAGTACAGAGTGATGCTTTGCATTTTGTTGCTCTACGTCAAAGCAAGGAAGAATCCGACTGGAAGCCAAAGAGGGTCCGTGATGACCCTTGTCAGTTGCAATCACCATAGTGTGAAAAGTGTTATCCTCCGTTTTTATCTCGTGAAGAACCACTCCAAAGAATGTCGTGTGCCATCTCCGAAAGAAGACAGTAATGTAAGTTGGACGATAAATATAATATGAGGGGCTGTCTTCGTCGTGTGATAATTACTGCTTTCCAGCATCCAATGGTGATGGGACTCGGATTGGGATAATGTATATATTCTCTCTGATTCTGTGGTATATAGTGTATAAAAGCACCACTTGGGAAACGACCAACATGCACATGCAATTTATCTACTTATCCTTGTGTGTGTGTTGCTCATGTCTCAGACTATTTTGCGAAGATGCGTTGGCGTTTTCTTTTTCAAAAGCCACAACTTGATTGCGACTTGCGAGGGATAGAATATTACATGGTTGACAAATGTAAACAAAGACTGGCCACAGGGGTCTATTTTAAAGATTCGTCCATTTTATGATGTGATCAGAACATTATATTTTCGTGACTGAATTGATGCACTATGTCCTTGAGCGAAAACTCTGAATAACAAATTGTGCATGTGGATAGCCTTTTCTTGGTTGATTTTATTCTTAAAACTTGTAAATTAGGATTTTTTTTTGTACTAGATACATAAATCAAGTTGTTTAATGAGCGGTCTGTTTTTGGGTTTTCTAACATTGGTATTCGAAAGTTAATTTTTACTCAAGAGTTGGGTAAATCTATGGATACCAAAGTTATTCTTGTACTTATCTTTTCCATTCACTAGTCTTTATACAGGTATTGTTAAATTTTTAAAAAGTAAAATCTATAAGATAATCATGACATTATGCATTTTAAAATAGAAATTTATTTTTAAAGCTTATTATTAGAAATCATTTTTTTTTATATGAACATTACGTTTCTTACTTTATTATTAAAATGGATTAATCCTTTTACTTTATAGACAGTTGAATTTTCATGTAATTGTATTGAATTATTTTTTTATGGTTAAGATCGTGTTAGATAATAAGTAATCACGCAATAATCGAGATAAAAGAGAGAGAAAAAGAAAGAAGAAAATAATATACAGAGTTTATTCTGATTCATCAAATGTGGGTTATGTTTAACTATTCATTATATTTTTTCACACATTTTTATAATTGCACTCAGATTATAACAAGAAATACATAAGTTGAGAAACTAAGCACCATAATTATTTATAAGCCTAAATTCAAAATACAAATAATAAAATACAAGATCAACAACAGGATTAGATCTTTCGAAAAAGTTCTTTCATCATATCAAATAGATAAAGAAAGATGTGTAAAATTTCTTTTATATCTTCAATGTGCAAGGGAGTATTAAAATAATAATTAAATTAAAATTATGTAAATATTATCTTAAATTTTTTAATTAATTGTGTCTATTCACATTATATTTATGCAATATTGCTTTAGAGCATATTATCTTATAATTTACAATTTTCTTTGTGGTGTAATGTGAATAGTACAAAACATGATTGTTTCTATCTTTCCATTTTTGGTTTTAATTTTGTATGGTTATATCTTTTTTTTAAAGAAAAATGGTATTCGCATGCTTTATATTTATAAATTTCATAAATTATTTAATTATTGTTCAATAACTAGGATTTCTTTGTTGTTATTTATAATTAATTATTTAATTTAGCAGCGCAGGTTGTTGTAAATCTGTAATATTTTTCTATTGTTATTAAGTTTATAAAATTTCGTACAAATAAACTACTTTCGTAACAGAATAAAATTTATTAACATTGGTTAAATTAGCTGTAATAAATGTGTACTTGACATTATCAGCTTTAGTTGTATTTGTAAGAGTTTAAAACGAGCTAGATTTTCTAGCATGAGGCTCAGGATCCCTCCCAAAAAAGAAAGATAAACACATACGAATTCACGTAAACATTTAGCATGGTTATTATGGCTGGCTGGTGGCTATGGCGCCAAAATTGAGAATAATGACTGCGAGTTATAAGGAAAGCAAATCGTTGTGAATAAGCAGCTGTCGAGCTAACAGTGAGTTAGGTGCAGTGCAGGACCACTACAACTAACAAGTGCCAACTTAATATCCAAAATAGGTCGATCCTTTTAGATTATAGCCATAGGAAATAGGAGTTGGGCGTTGTTATGCGTTTCATTGGATTGGATAGACATAAATTTCCACGTCAACACAAAACCCAATAATAATACATCCATACAACACAATAAGACATCATTGCGATGCCACTGCCAGATTGCTGAGTTGAGTTGAGTTGAGAAGCCTCTCACAACAAACCAAACCTTATTCAATTCTCTCTCTCTCTCTCTCTCATATCGAGAATCCAACAGCAACATGGCGGAATCGGTTGAACTTCCGAATCGGTTAGCAATCCTTCCTTTCAGGAACAAAGTCCTTTTGCCTGGCGCCATCATCCGAATTCGCTGCACTTCCCCCATCAGGTCAATATTATATATATGCCTATCCTTCCAATTTCACTTTTCCATATCTCAAATAATTTTGTATAATAGAGTTTGTTTCCTTTAATTTGGTAGTTATTATTAGTTAATAAACAGTTATTTCTCCTAATAGCACTAATAAATTTACGAAACTTCTGAACTGGATTGTGGAATAATGCCCCTTGCGTTTCCGGTCTCTTATTAAAATCGTTACTTGATTTGAAAAAACAGAACTGAAGCGCTGCATGTTTCTGCAATTAACTAATACCTTGTAGTTGATTAGTTAAACTTTTGATTTAAGGGATTGTATTGTCTTTAAAGTTGAAAAACACATGCATGTGGCTGTTTCCTTAATGAATGAATGCAGTGTAAAGTTGGTGGAACAAGAACTTTGGCAGCGAGAAGAGAAGGGGTTGATTGGCATCTTACCAGTACGTGATGCTGCTGCTGAAATTAAGCCCGCGGGTCCAGTTATATCTCACGGTAATAAACTGATCAGTAGTCTCTCTTTTTTTAAATAAGAAAGTGTTTCTAACATTTATTTTTATGTTCCTCTCCCTTGTAGGCGAAGGTACCGATTCTCTAGACAAAAACTCAAAAGTTCAAGGTGGTTCATCGGATTCTCATAAGCTTGATGTGAAAAATCAGCATGATGTTGTTCATTGGCATAACAGGTATAGCTTGAGGGATCATCCTTTTGTGTCACTTTAAGAATCTAAAGATTAAATTACATGATATGTATAATTCTAACAATTCATCAGACCATCTGCATAAAGTTGTATCACCAAAAGATGTTCTTCTAACGGGTTTTGATTTATTTTGTTGTCTCTTTTCTACTAAATTGATGGTTCCTCTTTCATATTTCTACCTTAAACATTTTATATCACACCTTCTCTCAATTTTCTAATGGTATGGAGTAAAAAAATCTTGTGGTTTTTTAGAAAGGAAAAAAAAAACATCAAATGGAGGTGGATTTTAATAGAATTCAATTCCAGGGGGGTAGCTGCTCGAGCACTACACTTATCAAGGGGAGTGGAGAAACCAAGTGGGAGAGTCACATATATTGTTGTTCTTGAAGGTCTGTGCAGATTTAGTGTCCAGGAACTAAGCACGAGAGGAACATACCATACTGCAAGGATCTCATCCCTTGAGATGACTAAGACTGGTAAATCAATCATATTTTCCTTAAAATGAGTTTTTGTATAGGAAATGTTTGATTTTGTTATGGATGTTATACTTTTAAACTTCATTCTGGTATTTTTGTCAACCAATTATAATAATGATAATCAGTATCACAACTATAATTAAACAATGAATACATTTAGTATATGTTCCACCTAAGACTAAGGGTCACCTTCTCACTACTTATTTTAATAAACAATGGGAGGTAAGGGCATGTGATTTTGTCATCATAAAATGATAATAATGATAATAATGATAATAATAATAATAAGAATAATAACAATAATAATAATAATAATAATAATAGACTTAGAGCAGTTTGCTTGATATTATCATTATAGATACTTGGTTCTTATTTTTGAAGATGCTGAGTTGCTTCCATCTTTCTCAACTAGAGATGGAACAGGTAGAGCAAGACCCAGATTTCATAACTTTATCTCGCCAATTTAAAGCAACTGCCATGGAGCTTATTTCTGTTCTGGAGCAGGTAATTCAACTAACATAATAACATAGATGGAAATAATGTTTGAGCATTGATCATTAAACTTCCATAGCATGTTGATATAGATGGTTGAAGAATATCATTTGATCCCATGATTGCATAGAGTATTTCTTAAATATATGAAATGTTGCCTATGGACCTTTGTCTTCGTAGCTTGTCCATAATCTAATTTGTTTGTTGGTATGACCTATTGTGTTTTAGTTATATATTATAATTATTTATGATATCATGAGCAAGTAACAATTTCTACATTGTATGAGCATTAGTAGCTTATATTTTATTCTTGTATATAGAAACAAAAAACTGGTGGAAGGACGAAAGTTCTTCTGGAGACTGTTCCAGTTCACAAGTTGGCTGATATATTTGTTGCTAGCTTTGAGATAAGTTTTGAAGAACAACTATCAATGTTGGATTCAGTTGACCCTAAAGTGAGGCTTTCTAAAGCAACAGAATTGGTTGATAGGCACTTACAGGTAAGTAATAGTGTTAATGATGCTTCAGATGAGTTTGGTTTCCTATTATTTATCTCTGATTCCACTTTTGTCCATGGACGTAGTCAATTCTTGTAGCTGAGAAAATTACACAAAAGGTTGAAGGACAATTGTCAAAATCTCAAAAAGAATTTCTTCTTCGACAGCAGGTTAGCTTTCTTGCACCATCCTTTTGATGCATACTTGAAATGTGAATGCAAGGGTGTAGGGAGATATTGATAAAGATTTGTACCTTACTAAAATTAAATTACATGTTCCAAGCCAAAAGTTTTTTATGAAAGTGATTTCAAATGGAAAATTCCTCTGAGCAATTCCCTTAGCTTAGATCAAGCTTTGACTCCTTTAATATTTTTGGAGTTCCTATCCATATGTAGAGTTTTATGTAAAAAAAATTAGGTGATACAGGCTGTCACCTAGCTATGAGAAACAGTGTCTTGTGAAAAATCATAATGTCTCTACCTATCTCATTGTTTGGAAGTTTGGATGTAAGTTTGTTTGACATAATCAGTGTGTCTTTGTTGCAAATGATTATTGCTTTGCCTTCTGAAGTTTAATGGTTACAAGCACCATCAAAAATTTGTTGGCCTTTTAAGAGTGGAAAAATACAGACTAAAGAGTTTCTTTAATTTTGTGTATGGAAGCAGCATGTAAATGGTTCAATATTAATATTATGCCAAGAATTGAATAACTTTTGGACTCTTTGGCCAGTTCAGCTGCAGAGGATCATTTTATTTATGTTTATATGTTTTGTCTTGTATGGGCTTTTTATCTAATAGGACTGTTTTTGTATTCTTTTCTGTGTAAAATATGTTAGATGAGAGCTATAAAAGAGGAACTTGGCGATAATGATGATGACGAGGATGACCTGGCTGCCCTGGAAAGAAAGATGCAAAAGGCAGGAATGCCACAGAATATCTGGAAGCATGCTCACAGAGAATTAAGGTACTTTTTGTTGGAACATAATTGTACATGGCAATGCCTGATCTTTCCGAGGGAATTTCTTGCCATAAATTTCAATAAGGATGAAATTGGGATATTATCATAAATACAAATTACTTTACAACTTAGTGGAGGCAATCAGTTGATTTTACAGTAATTCTCTCAGGAGACTCAAAAAAATGCAGCCTCAGCAACCAGGGTATAACAGTTCACGGGCTTACCTGGATCTTCTTGCTGATTTGCCATGGCAGAAGGCCAGCAAAGAGCTTGAACTGGACTTAAGAGCTGCACAGGAGCGCCTGGACGCTGATCACTATGGTTTAGTGAAGGTCAAGCAACGGATAATTGAATACCTGGCTGTTCGCAAGGTTTTCAACACCCTGTTACTATGCCTCCCAGTAAATATATAGTATTCTGCTTCTTAAAGTGTATCTGATATAAGTGTATGCACTGCAGCTTAAGCCAGATGCAAGGGGTCCAGTATTGTGCTTTGTTGGACCACCAGGTGTTGGGAAGACATCACTGGCATCCTCTATTGCTGCTGCTTTGGGCAGAAAATTTGTGCGCATATCCCTTGGTGGAGTCAAGGATGAGGCTGATATTAGAGGACATAGGAGAACATACATTGGAAGCATGCCTGGGAGGCTTATAGATGGACTGAAGGTTCAGAGTCCAACTTAGACATTGAACACTAACATTATCTGTTTCTTATAAAATTTGCAAATGGTTGTAGGTTTTATGATACATGGATTGCCAGCAATTTCTTGTTATGTTTCTTTCCATCTTTTATTCTCCTAGTGAAATATACTAGAGATGAGTGAATATTAGGAAGGAAGGAGACAAACTCTAGATTCGGAATATTTGTGCAGTATGTTAAAAAGGAGAGTGTTGATTGGGTTACAATGCAAATTCTAGATTCTAAACTTTTAATATATAGTACTTTGCAATTTACTAATTACGTGTGCTTACATGAAAGTGAAGTCATTTCATTACATTAATATATATTTGCATTGTAAGTATTTTAAAGAGCAAGTATACTCTGTTTTTCTTTTGGCTTAATTGCACTTTTTACCCCCAACTTTTTAATTTTTGACAAATTTTACCCCCAACAAATTAATTTGGCACATTTTACCCCCAATTTTTAAGAAACTTGCAAATTTTACACATGGCATGCATGCTTGAAGTTTGCAAGGTCATGCTATAAGATTGGACCTAACAAATAAAAACTCATAATACTTGTTGGTTGCTTTGCTTTTCTTTAGGGTCTGAGATTTAGACTGATAGTTGCTTTTGTATTTGAACTAAAGAGAGTAGCTGTTTGCAATCCTGTCATGTTGATTGATGAAATTGACAAGACAGGGTCTGATGTTCGTGGAGATCCAGCTTCTGCATTGCTAGAGGTTCTTGATCCAGAACAAAACAAAACATTCAATGATCAGTATCCTATACTATTCATGATGAGTTTCCCTTATCTTAATAAGTTATCATATTTTATCAAAACAAAACATTGTTTCTGTGTTTTATTCTTTACATATGGAAATGAAGTAACGAGGAATCAGTATCTATTTTCTGATTTGTGAGTCCTGTTATTTTGCATTTTTACTAACAGGCTCACAGTCCAAATGTCAGTCACATTCTCTTATAGTGTAAATAAATGTTGATCTATATCTTGCTAGCAATATATGTGTGTAGACTGTAGATTTTGCATGCCATTGCCCATTTGGACAGGAAACTGAACTTCATTTGATTGTTTTCAAGGAAAAATGAATGTTAATATCAGTAAACAGTTTTTATAATGAAACTATGTTAATGCTCTGTATATCCTGATATATCCATCATTTCACCAAAACTAGTTCATTTTTGTTGATTCTTTTTTTTCTTCTATTGCAATAAATAAATAAATAATCCAAAGTTGTTCCTTAAGTTGGTTAGTTATTTGAATGTTCCATTTGATCTATCCAAGGTAATTTTTGTGGCTACAGCAAATAGAGCACAACCTATTCCTCCACCTCTCCTTGACAGGATGGAGGTCATTGAGCTTCCTGGATATACTGCTGAGGAAAAGCTCAAAATAGCGATGCGACATTTGATTCCAAGAGTTTTGGAGCAGCATGGGTTGAGTTCTGAGTTTCTTCAGATTCCAGAGGTACTGAATTTTTTCTTAAGCAGTGAAAAGTTTGTTCTCGTTCTGTGGAAGTGCAAATAGTTTGGATGCTATCTTGTTTATATTAAACCAAGCAAACAAATAATAATCTGTTACCCATCTTTCAATGAAAGGAATGCTGGAAACACATACTGTATTATTAATTTTACCTAGAAGTATGTGTATAGGTCCAGAAATTCTAGGCGTTAGCTATCCATTCTGGCAACTCTCTTTTCCCATTCTGCATGATATTATAATTGATGTTTTATATGTTCTCCACTTGCGTAAAAAATTTGTTAATTTAGCATTAGAATTCCCTCCTTAGTAATCCCTTGGGTTGCCTGCTCTTCTACTCATAATAAAACTATAATAAAGATGTAAAGCATGCTGTATAGTTGCACAGAAATACTCTATACTGATTGTTATTTTAGAAAGAAATTTTGTGCTATTGGATCCTAATTAGAATCTACTTTGATGTAGGGGATGGTGCAACTGGTTATTCAGAGATATACTAGGGAAGCTGGTGTGCGCAATTTGGAAAGGAATCTAGCTGCCCTTGCTCGTGCTGCTGCAGTAAGAGTAGCAGAGCAAGAACAAGTAGTTCCACTAAACAAAGGGGTAGAGGGACTTTCCACCCCACTTCTGGAAAACAGACTTTCTGATGGTGCTGAAGTTGAAATGGAAGTGATACCTATGGGTGTCAACAATCGTGACATTTCAAACACATTCA